>VOPJ01009361.1:0-29654 GCA_014673585.1 Semibalanus balanoides
GGCCCTCTCAGGCCGACCGAAGGCCCCTCAAGCAGACTGAGGGCCCTCTCAGGCCGATCAAGGGAGCGCCCTCCTAAAGACGTCCAGCGCTCCTAAAGCAGACTGAGAGCCCATCAGGCCGACCGATGGCACCCTCAAGCGGCTCAACCTGATGAAAGGACACTCAGACCAAACAAAGACCCCTCAAGCCGACCGAGGGCCCTCTCAGGCCGATCACGGGCCTCCTCAAGCCAGAGGTGAAAAACCTCGTGAACGCGCAAACGACCGTACGCGACAGAAAGTGGTTATTTTTTCGGCAAAAATGTGACAAGATTCTATAAAAAGTGCATTTTAGAAACCATACCTATCATGGTTCCGAGAGAGTTATTTTTCCAACCAAGACAATAATATTGTGAATCCCCACGCCACTGCCACTATTATTCTGCAGTATTTTCTAAGTGAAGAAAAAAAACGGCCAAACGGCGCGAACTATAAAAAATCCCAATGTCCTGTTGCGGTTCGTTCGCTGTCGCACTGTAAACGCACGCGACCAGAGTATTTTCCAATCCGATTCAAGGTACCAAGTACATTGAGAAATAGTAATCTTCTGGATTTGGTTAAATGCGACAGCTCCCCCTTTGGCAGTTTCGTTTGCGACAGCTTCAGCGATTTTTTTTACCTCTACCTCTAGCCGACCTCGGTTGTCATCCAGGATTATCTTCCAAACTGATCAAGAGCCCAGTCTTACCGAATGCCGTGAATGAGCAAATATGGCGGTCCAAGCACGTGAATAATCGGTAAGCCAGAACAGAACAAAAAATATTGGGGGCGGAATCCCAAAAACTGACACAACTCATCAGACTTCGCTTTTCCATGCATGAATAGGTGATTTAAAACAAACTTTGCTTAGTAAAAGTTATGTAGATCGTTAATGTGCCGTTTTGTGATTCACTACTTGCGATTTCGGTGCATTCACCCTTCTGGCCACCCTGGATACGCCAGGTGGCCAGAAAACCTTGGGGCCGAGAGCATCTTGGGGGGCCGAACTCAACATTGGGGGCCGAGGGCCAACCCAAAAGTATGTAAATCGACACCTAAAAGGGGACACGTTCGTGTCACGAATAATACAACCAAAAATGATGAATTGAAATCAGACAGCATTCTGGAGTGAGGCAGAATTTCAGGCTGGGACTACTAGTTGGCAGGCTGAAATCCTGCCCCCCCCCACCAACCTAGGACTTAGTTCAGGGCCTATTTTAAGGGAAATCCACAATGGGGGCAAGTGAGATCCAACATAACAACACCAAAGGCAAAATAGACGTAAGCATGACTCTGATGGAAAATTCCAGTTAATCGTGTTGGCATCGAGCCAGAGCCCTAAGACGACTGGAAGGGACAACAAATTAACCTTTCCTAATAAGAAAACACACATTTTTCATAATCCTACGTTTATGCTTAACAAATTACACGAAAAGAAATGTTACGTATTGCTGAACTTATCCCATGGTTTTGGCGATTGGATCCAACTCGTGAGGCAGGTTGTGCAATTTGTGCATGCAAAACATGAAGAGACCGAAGGAACTCAAGGTTTATTCTAATTCTATAGGTATACGTCAATACAATGGCTTCGCCAGGATTTAAGGCTTGAAGGGGGGGGAATCTGTGTGGCAGACGTTGACACTCGCAACAACAGCCTAGGGGGCGGAAGGGATTGAAGGCTACCCTGATATTTTTCGGAAATAGCGGAAAACGACGACATTTCGCGCCGCCATTTTTGGCACAAATTTTTGCCTATCAATTGCCCTAATCCTAATAATGTTATGACCTCTGTTCTCCTAAGGTCAGGTTCACTAGCCCCACAGCGTCAGAGTCAGTGATTCCACCCTCCAAAAATGCAGGTCGTGCCGTAGCCAGATTGTTTTACAAAGGCCAGTTGGAAACTCACAGGATCTTAATCATTCTGCTTATTTCGGATGATTTATATCCGGCGATCAGCAAGTAAGATGAAGTCGATTTTGAGACAACCATATAAGTCATGGGGAAACATGAAGAAGCTACATATTAAATCCACAGCGAAATGGATAAATGTGCAACAATTTCACCAGACTCACGAACTTTTTGCTAAATAGTAAATAAGCCGTTTTTTCACGATGGATTATTTTGCGCGGAATGTTTTAAAACATTTTAAAATGTTTTGAAATGTCTTAGTAGTAGCCGTTCTCACGATGGACTAATTTGCGAGAAAAAAGGTTTTAACCCTCGCTTTACGGGACCATATAGGGCGAGGGTTAAAATATTTCTCGCGAATTAGTCCATCGTGAAAACGGCTACTACTAAAACATTTTGAAGCATTTTATATTGTTTTAAAACATTTCGCGCAAAATAATCCATCGTCAAAACGGCTAATATAAAGATTCATATAACATTGTTGACCTGCGACCTTCACGAGGTGGCAGGACCCAGAAGTCATGCGTAATTGTTATTCATTAACTTTTTACTGAATCAATATAGAGCAATGTGATGTTTACCATTGTGTTTGACTTGTAGAGACATTTTTGTTCGTTGTGAAATGCGACCTTGACTTGACCTCGACCTGTCCTCGGATCAGGAGGCCATCTTTTGTACAGACTACTCTTACTTTCCTTAAATAACAAAACTGACTAAACCGAAATGGGAAAAAATGCGATCGAGGTAGCATGGGCTATGGCCCAATTCGCACTGGAGTCCTCTGGTCCAACCAATCCCGAGGGCTGGTCTCTATTTTGAAATCAAGTCAAAACATTCATAGTTAAAACTTGCAGAGAAAGAAAAGCACTTAACAAGTGCCCTGCATGTGCTCGGCGCCACCTACGCCGTGGCGGAGGCGTCTAAACGACCCCTTCTAACTCGTCTCTTATGGAGAGTAGACGGAATAAAAAAGATCGATAGCACGCCACAAATCATGTCGAAACTATTTAGTCGTTTTGGGGCTCAGGTCAAAACTCAGGTCCACCAGAGTTTCATCAAAGATAGAATTTTTCCAAGCATATGATTTTGCTCCAGAAACCCCCAAAATATCTCGGACCTATTTAATAGCTAGAACAACAAACGGAAAAAATGATCGACAGCCTCATGAAAAATGTAATTGCCACTTGTGCCCCAAGTTTAAGCTCAGCATCAATATTTCAGGGCTTTATAGCGTCAACCAAATGTCACGATGGCATTTTCTGAAAACAAGTTTTCCGCTAAATAACTTTCTTATATCGGTAAACATGCGAGGGAACTATTTTTAAGCCATCGTGTTTGTCTCATTAAAGACAACTAACGATCATATTATCGGTGACCGGGTTAGGTCAAATTCACAAATTTGACCTCTGGTAGCGGACCAATTTTGCTAACCCATGTGGATCATCCAATATGGGGTGATGCGGCTCGACGAGACAAGCACAGTGGTGCCATTCGCACGTCATTATCCTAATCATGAGCGTGGGAACAGGACGAAAAGTGAGGGGGCCAGCGAATCTTCGCTCTCGTCTTGATCGGAACTCAATCCCCCTTCGCGGGATTTCTATGTATATTTGATCTATTTTCGTCTACGGGAATCTGTTGCGCTTTTGAATTGTTATAACGAAGTAAAGTTGCTAATTTTAGCTTACAAAATGGACAAAAAGTGAGGGGGTCATGGCCCCCACGGCTCCCTGCGTTCCTAAGCCTAGATCTGTATACGTCAAAGGTTTGACAAAAACAGCGTGGCTTGTGACGTCAGATGACTTTCCGTTGACCTTGCAGTGGTCACTGAGCAAACAATTTCCACCGGGTCATCAATAATTAGCTAAAATAGCATGACAGTACGAAATAATTGACCTGATATAATGCAAATTCTCTGAATAGGGAGCATTTGTATATTTTCCCATTGACTCTGATAGGAGGTCAAGAAATTGACCTGACCTTAGATCAGCGTTAAAAAATCAGAGATATTTGAATTATTGTAGGTACCTATGGTCTTAGGAAATCCTGTAAGGTTCAAATCTCTCCGACAAACTTTGTTGCTTCGGCACGGCACCAACCAACATTTGTTTGAGATAAGGTACCGTTGATGGTGACGTTGGTGACCTGACGCTAGATGACTCGAGCGTCAAACCTTTTACATAATGTTGGCAATTGATGGCCCCAAACAGCTGTTGCCAAATTTTGCGACGCTTGGGCGCCGCCACAACGTTTTTTTTGCTATTCCTCGAAAAACCTTTAGGAGCGTCAAACGTCCCTCCCTCCCGCACGGCGCTTTTGTGTAAGATGACACATAAGCACATTTTTAGTAACACAAATTTCACCTTCCTCGAAACGCAAGGAGTCTTAGGAGGAAACAAGATAGGATGATCAATCGGCATGCACAACAGTGACTCCTGGAGAAAATATATGTATATATATATATATGAGCATTATGGAAATATCTCCCCTGTCCCAACCATGGCCGTCGCCAACTGAGGGGCCAACTGAGGGGCCAGGGGGGCCATGGCCAAATATCCCCATGATCGCTACGGACCTCAAAATTAGCAGGGTTTTAACCCTCACCCTACGGGTGGGTCCTAAAGCAAGTTTTTCGTAAATAACTTCTTATATCGGTTGAACATGGAGAACTAATTTTTAAGCCATAATTTTTAAGTATCATAAAGACACTTATGATCATATTATGGTGACCGGTGACCCCCCCCCCCTGAGGCTTTTCTTGAATAACTGTTTACAGATACCGCTTATCGTGCTGAATTTTTTGGTAATTGAGCTGACAACAATTATACGCATGCTAGGATTTTTTTATTAAAATTATTTGAATTTTTTGAAATAATGACGTTTTAGTGACGTAATGCACGTGGAAAAGTGATAAATATTGGGACAATCGTAAAAAACAGAGTTTTGCAGCAAATTGCAAACGAAAAACGTCCAACATGCAAAATGACATTTCTTTCAAATGGAGATCTCAAATTTTCATAATTTTTGGTTTTTGACCCCCCCCAAAAAAAAAAGAAAATCACCGCAAAATCAAAATTTCAAAGATGTTAAAAAAACGGAATAAATTGGAGATAACTTAGTATGAAGAATACTCGAAACAAAATTTCATGGCAATATTTTAATTTTGACAGGAGTGATGGCTCACTAAGTATAATAAACTTATGACGTTATTTTTTTAATTCACTTTTTGGGCTTTTTCGGACCAGATACAAAACAAATAAATACTTTTTTTGCATTTCTGAGACAAGACTGGTCCAGGAACATGTCTTTTTATTTACAATTATCAAATTCTAATTTGATGTTTTCTGATCGCTGTTGCTGCGGCGTGATCGGGTCGAGGTTGCTATGCTAAATCGCCCATACAATTATCATCTATGGTGAGGACTTTCGTTCCTAAGAGGTCATCAACTAACAACAGACCGTAAAAAATCGATATGATGTGAAATTCAACGACAACATTTGGACGCTAACCAAATCATTTATTTTTCATAACTTTTTAATAATGACGAACGGACGAGCAAAACCACTATTTTGGATGTAGTCTATGTCGGGTCATTTACTTTGATCTGGAAGGTCACCCGTTACCTGAAACCTCCAAAATCAGGTACGTTAGATTTCTCTCAGACAACAGCATTGCCGATTTTTACCACGTTGCGCTTATGTCGCTTAGTTTGGAAGTTAACAGGGGGGTCTTTTCTGGGACCCCCGTAGGGCGAAGGTGAGAAAAAGCCCCGTAGGGCGAGGGTTAGTATAACTCTATAGGAGCGAGGGAAAAGCAACTGGTTGCCCCCCCCCCCCACCCCCACCCACTCCAAATTTGGTGTCGACGTTTCTGGTCCAGCAACCCCCGATCTCCCCTATTCTGTCGTAAATGAGCAATTATTCAAAGTATATTAAAATTCGTGAAATTTCGGAAATAATTTAAAGATCTCTCAAAGATACTTCTTTGCTGGGAAATTCTTCATTAAGGAAAACATGGAATTTACAATTGTATTTTCATAAATGTATTAACATATAAGTAGTTATATTTATTTTATTTTTATACATAACAAGTGACAAATGACACGAAGTTGATTAAATCAGGGTGCCGTTTTGCCCCCCCCCGTCAAGACATTTTGTCTTGACCGGGGGGGCAAAATGTCTCACTGTGGGGCATTTGCCCCCCCCCCCTGTTAAAATAGGCATTGACTTAGTTCCTGCGTCCATGCAAACTAGTCAGCTGACAGCGTGACGGCCATTTTCAGCAGAGTCCGTTTCAGTCCACTTCAGTCTGTTTTGACGTCCGTTTTTGTCCGTTTTCAGCAGAGCGACACCGCGTACGTGCTGCTGCCGGGTTTCGACCCGGGCCAGACGAGCGACGAGGACCTGGTGGTAACGCTGGTGCAGCCGGAGGAGCCGCCGCCCGTCTGCCCTGTCACGTTCAGCAACGACGGCGTCATCATCAACGGCCACTCCAGCCTGCTACAGCAGCCCAGAGAGGGAACGGTAAGACATCAACCAGGCACGTAGCCAGGATTCTCGTGGGGGGGGGAGTGGCACGTAAGGAGAAAATAAATTTTTGACCCTCATCCATATGCTGCTGACCGGGGGTAAAATCGGGTCGTAAAAGAATCCCATTCTATCTAGTGTGAATTTATTTGCTCAGGGGGAGGGCATGGTCCACGTGCCCCCCCCCCTTGGCTACGTCCCTGACATTAACACACACAGCCTGCTGGTGCAGCCCAGGGAGGGCATGGTGAGACGGCCACACGTTCACCTGTCTCTCTAACAATTGTTGAGTACGCAATGAGGGGCCTATGCGGCAATGGCTTCTAGTGTCTTTAGCTTAAACTTTTACAGATACCTGCCCAATCTCGCCCCTGTAACTCAGTGGGAGAGCGCTGGTCTTCTGACCTATCCCAGTAGTGGCAGCCCGGGTTCGAGTCGCTTCGGCACTCTCTATTTGCTCCTGACTGGGATGGCCTGCGGCCGGTGGCAGCGGTCGCATTCAAGGTCAGGTGACGTCAGTGAGCGGGGTGGACCGTGCCCAGGTATGTCGGGCACGTACAACTTTCGTCTCTAAATTCTTCTAGCCAACAGGAATTGCGAGTCTCTCGCATTAAATGCGAGATCGGGTGGTGAGGTCAGGACCTGCGCAACAAGCTCTGCTTAGCGCGGGTCCTGACCTCGGAAAGCCATCCATACAAAGCATTGCGACTTAATTTATTAAAAAAAAAAATCATACATAAATAACATATAAAAGTCGATGCGCTCCGATATATTTGATTTTGGACATGTGTGATTGATCAAGCCACGCGTACCCAGCACCGTATTTCATAGCACAGACTCCAGTGCCGGCGCTGGTGTTTATTTTATTTCCGATGCCTCAGGGTCTGAGTGACGACATTTATCAAGGTATGGATATGCGAGAGGCTTATACAATCTACCGATTAGTGACCGATATTATCTGCTGATATCTTGGTTACCAGTAAGACACCTTAAACGGCGAAGGACGAGCAAGCCGGAATTGTCCCGCGTCAATTTATCACCCGCTCAACGGAGATTTGTTTTTGTGCAAATCATGCTTTTTAATTATTTTCGCTATGTGTTATTTTGCCGTCGCAAATAGATCCGAACTAAATCGATACTTTGAACTAAATAGGTTTTGCAGCGTTATTTTCAATTTGCAATTATAAGCTTCATGTTTGAAGGCAAAAATCCATTTTGGGTGGGTATAAGATGGATTTGATTGCGCCTTACAACTGCATCATTTGTATCGTTTAGTACCCTTTGGTCTTGACGCTACGGCGGTGTAATGATTTTTTTTTAAAAATAAATTCGGCAATGTAAATATTACAGGCGGATTTTGACAGCGAAATACTGTTTTGAACCTAAATTTTTGTATGCATTTTAGAGACGGTACATTGGTCTACACTTTGGTGTTTGTTTCATCGCTTCACGTCTCATAGGTGCTGAGAACTGATTTAAATTGTGAAGACGTCATAAACCATGAATTCAATTTTGTGCCTGTACAAAGCCAGTAACTTTGCACGTTATCACGCGCCGCTGATCGACACATTAATGCATACGCTTGGCAGAATCGTTTCCTACACACCTGTGTTGACCCGTGTCTTGCGACTTTTGGCTTGCGAGATATAGGTCGGTATTGCAACGATTGTTTGTAGGTAATTTTCGTGAACGGAACAGGGGTGCACGTGCGCACGTGAAGCGTACCAGAGTTTGACCTGTGCAACTTTGCCAATGGTGTGCGTCTCAAACCACACACCAAATTTCAGGCCTAATTGGTCCAGCCGTTTCTTCAGCTATAACAGGATATATTTTCTGACACCCCTGGACGCGGACGTGTCAACACGACATGTGACCCCTCACGCTGAGAAAAAAACATGTAAATAATCATAATTTCATTGCATTGGGGCTATCAGATGGCGAAAACCGTGTCAATCGGATGCGGGGTTCAAAAGATATAAGCTTCTGACCAGCGTCGCGGTCTGGCCGGGCCGGGTCGGCCGCTTATATGTTAGCAAAATCCGGTACTCAATGAGGTCTCGCTCGCGCTTCGCGCTCGCTCGTAATCATTCTCCGAACCGGACAGGGTCGTAGCCAGGATTTTTCTCAGGGGGGGCACGTCAGGGAAAAAATTGCTCCTCAGCCATATGCTGCTGACCGAGGGGGAAAGAGGGTCGAGTTTTCAGAGAATCCCATTCTATTTAGTATAAATTTGTTTTGCTCAGGAGGACCATTGCCCCCGTGCCCCCCCCCCCCTTGGCTACGTCCCTGGAACCAGATGCAGTGGAAATTGGGAAATTGGGCTCGGCCATATGAACCTTACTGGTGGATTACTACCTACCGGCAGGTCTAGGAAGATCCTGCTGGCTCTCTGGAGAGCCAAAAAGGCTGGTTCACGAGTCAAATGCCAGAAAATCTGACACGATTCCTAAAGCGATTTATCGCTGTCGCTGTTTATCTCCCCTTGTGCATTTCATAATATTTGAACTTGCATAGCTTAAGTTGATGAAATTGTTTGTAAAATTCTGAAATTGTCAAGTTACTGCCGATTTTAGTTGTTCCGTGGGAGACCATAGCCTCGATCATCGATGGCTCCTCGGACCCCACCCTGCACGAAGTGGTAACGACCGCCAGTGTCCACCCGGCCGGGGGAGTGGTAACACTGGCCAGTGTCCACCCGGGAGTGGTAACAGTGCCCAGTGTCCACCAGTCATCGCTCCTGTGGGCCGGCCGAGACAAGCGAGCCATTTAGCGGCGGCTTAGCCACTGAGTGGAGGAATGTACAGAGAGCTGTCACGGCCTGATCAGGCTATCTTATCGGCTGGGTCAACAGCTCAGTCAGCTCAGTCTGCAGCTTCGCTGAAGCGGATCCTGCAGTGAGATTGCAATGAGTTCAGAGTACAGTACCGGGACGCGGCAAGGCGGTGCTACCCTTTGTGGTCAAACGGGCGGGTTCAAGCACTGCTCGAAAATTAAATGAGATTAACCTTTGAATAAATAATTCCTCCCGATACAGTGTTAATTAATAATATATCAGTCACCCAAATTTCGGAAAGTGCCGACGTCATTGGTGTCAGGGGCGGATCCAGCCCCTCGCGTTTAGGGGGGGGCAACTTTTTCCGGAGCGGAACAAGTAGCCGACGGGCAATAAGCTAAGGCATATAAGTTTTGCCCATTTTTTTCTCCACTAAATTGCTGGGACTTTGCCACCTTCATTATTGGCATTAGAGATTTAAAAAAATGAGATTTTCCCGAAAAAAACAACTGTTATTTCGGAAAAAACGAAAAACTCAGAAAACAACACTTTTTCCGATTAATTTGTTTGGCGGGGAAAAATCCGTGAGAATATAATCACTTAAATACGAGGCACCCAGAACAAGTCCATTTCACATAGCTATAATATCTAGCACACGAACGTAAGTAATTAATAATAACGTTTATCTCATACCAACTCGCAGGGGCGTCACCGATAAATATATTTGAGGGTATCGGCTGAAATATACGAGAAACGTTTCATAGTTGTTTTTTCTGACTGCGTTGCTATGTCCTTTGCTACATTGTTCATGCCTATATTATTCCATGTATTAATAAATACGCAGTTGGTTTGTATGATGTTAGTAATTTAGGTGTTTTAGGGCTCCGTATGTCCTGCGTCATATGTTCGCGTCGGGCCCTTCTATTTTCGAGGAACTAGAGGTCCATAGATTACAACTTGTAGCCACTAGAAAACTTTAAAGCCTCTGCCTCGCAGGGGGCCCTGACAGGCTCCCTGATTTGTGTTTCTCGAAATCACCTTTTCATTATGAACAGCGCATCTTTCGCTTGAAAATACTTTCATACTTAGCTTGAGTTTGAACACCAAGTATTTTGTGTCAAAGGACCGTAAGCCAAAATTTCACTGAATTTTGGTTCAGTCAGTGTGGCGAAGAAAATCGACGGTTTTAGTGACGATTTATTAGCTTGGGTGAGATAATAAGATCGTTGCAGTAACTTTATTGAAAAATCGTAGAAATAGACTAACTAGGTTTTGCAGCAAATGCTAAAAGTAAGTGACTAAAAGAATCGAAAATTTGTGCGAATTATTAGCATTTAGGAAGAGGCCAAACTCCGGATTTTCCCGAATAATTTGGGTTTTCTGACACCTAAAAAACTGAAAAATGGGAAGAATCACTAAAAAATTCAAGTCAAAGATTTGAAAAACCGGCAAGAATAAAGGGAGAGAACTAAATTGGAATCCCAACAAATTTCAAAGCATGGACTGCAATAACTATTTTGTTATTATTCACTTGTGGCTCCTCATAAGTGTAAGAAACTCATGACAGTCATTTAAATACTTTTTTGACTTATTCTTGACAAGATACCAACAAAGAATGAATACATTTTCTGTATTTTCTGAGAACAAAACTGGTCTAGGCCAAGTTTTTTTTATTTACATTTATAAATTTTATCTTATGAAGGTTGTTCTACGGAGAAACAAACCACTATTCTTGACGTGATTGGGTCGAGGTCACTTCACTTGACCTGGAAGTTCATCCAATGACCTGAAAACCTAAAAATAGCGTACCGTTAGATTCTCACATGACAGGCAACATGCTGGTTCTTACCCGCGTTTTGCTCTATGGGTGCTTGGTTCAAAGTCAGCCCTGTCCTGTCCTGTCCTGGAATCCTTGTCAGCCCCCCCCCCCGTACGGCGAAGGTGGAAAACGGTAAGGCGAGGTTAATTGTTATTGGGAATGGCCAAGCTGGGGTCAGGAATTACCGTCAAGGAAGCCTTGCCATACACTTAATTAAATAAGTTGCCTTTTTCCTTATTTCTAGTGTAAGCAATTATGCGGAAAACTGTGTGAGCCTGACTGAGTGCGGCAGCGTGAAATCTTTCAGTTATTAGTACTGTGAATGCTGATTTTTAGTGCTTCAAAGCTATTTAATGAATATAGTTTTGATGTTTATATTGGTTATCTTTCCTGGCGAGACCAGACTCACCATGTTAATACGCAAAATTAGTACCAAAACAGTCCGTATTAAATAATGTGGGTAAAAACTGATATCCTTTGGGGGGGGGGGGCAAAAGATATGTTGGCCCCACCCTTTTTCGATTTGGGGGGGGCCATGGCCGGATTGGCCCCCCTTGGATCCGCCCCTGATTGGTGTCAACCTTTCAGTAAAAATCATATTTATCACTTCACTCAACTGAAGTGGCATTGATTTAACAAAAGGTATCGCATTAATTGGGGAAGTTGCGATCAACTGAATGTGATTCACCCGAGGCTGTAAAAGCTTTTTGTGCAAACGTTCTAGGTGCAAACACCGCAGTATGAAAATTGTGTAACGGTAGCATCGATAACACCGTGAAGCCCACTCGCGGCTCTAGAATCCCTTAGAGTTAACGTGGAGTTAACCCTCGCCCGCCATCTCACGGGCATGCTTGCTCGCCGACGATGGGTGTTTCTCCGGAGGAGCCTAGCGTGGAAGGCACCGCGGGAGCAGCGCGCAGGCGCCGCCGAATTGTCGCACGCTGTCTTGAACATCAATTACCTCCACACTTTGACAAGCAATTATTCAAGGTTGCAATGGCGCGGGGAGTTGAGGTGTTTCCGGGAGCCCGCGTCACGCTCACCTGTGCTAATCGTGACCTAAAACCTATTGCGCTTCCCAAAAAATGTTGTGTAGCTGGAACACGTGGCAGGAAAACCGAGCGGCCAATTAGGTATATTGTTTGGTCCTCGATAGAGAGGTTTGCAGCTCTAATCTTCGAAGAGTATTTCTCTTCATATATAGATTTTATTAATTATCCTTTCTCATATTTGTAGTATCATGTAGGTCACAGGGTGCGTCAGATTGGTTTCTTTGTGTCCGGTTGAGCCGTAAGTGTCCACGGCTCAATTATAATGACGGCTCCAGGTCAGATTCCCTTCAGTAGGTTTAAGTGAATAGGGGCGCACACATCATATACCATAGTGCTTCCTGGGTTATAAGAAAACTATCTTTGCTTGTCTCGAAGAAGGGATACACGGCCTAATTCCCTCGTCAGAGATCATTTTGTTAGCTCATTCTGGATGATCAAGATGCAATTGTTGCTCAATGCTCAGTGATCTATACAAGGTCATCTGAGGTCACCAGCAATTATTTGCTAATAACTCTTGATATAAAGGAGATAGGGACGAGCGGTTGACATCAATGTGTTCGTCTCGTCTGGCCGCATCGACCCATATGCAACATGACCTACCCGGGTCACCAAATGACCTTGACCTGAGATCAAATTTGGAAATTGACCTCACATGGTCACCGATTATATGTTTCAAAGCGCCTCAACGAGACAAACACGATAATGTTAAATTCTTTGCTCTATCGTTTTTAGATAAAAAGTTATTTGCGAAAACAAATTATACCCAAAACTGCATTTTTGACCTTCGATGACCTCTAGAGCCTTAACTATTGATCTGAGCTCAATTTTGAGGACACCCCGTGTGATTTCAAATGTAATTAGCTTCCGAATGTGTTTTTTTTCCTAGCTGAGTAGCTATCGTTCACGATATATAGGGGAGACCGGGGCACGTTCTGTCACTTTTTTGCTAATTGGCCCTGGCGGGCACACTTTTCAGAGTTGGTTGATTGATACTTTTCAATACCGTTACCTACATCCATAGCTTTCAAATCGTTTTTAGGAGTTTCAAGTGGTATCTCGTTTGTTTCGACGCCAGTGCTCGATAATGTGGCGATGACTCATTTGGACAGAACCTGCCCCATATGCGGGGCACGTTCTGCCACTAGGGGGCACATTTCTGTCATTGATAGGGCCTTCTGTTATCACCGAACGGTCATTTGTGGTTGTCCTGCAGGGGGAGAGAGGGTTTAATTCATCAGCCACCATCAATAGTGTAGAAAAAATGACGCTATATACGTATTCCAATCACTGCATTTTTGCGTTTTTCTTGGTTTTATCCATGATGTAAACAGAGTTCTTAGTAGCGCCCTATGATTCTTGTTCATTTTTGACTTTTCCTTTCATACATAAACACCATGACATTAGAAGCTCAAAAACGCTTTTTGCATAAAAATCGGTCGAATGACATGGCTACAATGACCTTTAAAAAACATCCAATATTTTCGAATGTGTTACCCATTGGCCCCCAATTTTTGAACAAAAAAGCAATTTTGGGGTATAAAAAGAAAGATTTTGTCACGACGAATCGAATGGTGTTCTTCCCCATCGAAATCGGTCTAGCAGTTCTCGAGATCTCTGGGGGACAGAATCTGCCCCCGCAGGTTAACGTAATTCTGGCCGCTCGTGAACTGCATTGGCACACCAATTCGCTTTAACGCTTTTAGTGGTTCCATGTCTGTAAACAACAGGCATCATTTTTATGGTCCGTTTTTAGCGATACGACTAGGAATCATGAACAGAATTCAGTTGCAGAACCTGCCCGCAGATAGGGTGACAGTAACCTGCCCCACTCGACACAGGTCACGACTTTTTCGTTTTTCATGAAAAACTTGGGAGAATGGACAGAATAACGCTCAGCACAATGTCTCCACAATTCCTATAGGCCCTAATGGACAACATTCAAAGACACTATACAATTATCTGAATGGCCACAATCAAAATTTTAGTTCACTCTATAAAAAAGTTTGATTTTGTTGAAAAACAAACTTTTCCTAATTGGACCATCTGGTCGCAGGCATCGTTGTTGCTTTGATAGTACCGGGCTCCTGCAAAGCACAAGGAAATATGTTACGAAACAGCCAATATACCTGCGGGTGGATAGTTCACGAGGATACCCCGCTGACATAATGTGGTCCCCGTGACAGAACGTGCCCGTTCTCCCTACTTTGTTCGAAGCGGAAGTTTTCAGAAACTGTGAATTTTGACTTTGTGACCTCTGGTGACCTCCAATATTGACATTAGCTAAACAGTCTCCCGACACTTCTAATGTACACCTTGAGATATAGTTTCGAACTTTTTTTCCGCGTCTTTCTATCTCTTTTCCGTTTTCGAGTAGAACGGGAGGTCATTTTGACCCCCCCCCCCCGCCCCCATGGCGAAGTTTCTCGGAGGCCCACAGGAACGCGGGTTAACACGCGCACTGGAGAGGGGTATGTTACTAACCACGCCCTGGAGCAAGGGGCACTTTAGTGCCCCCCCCTACGAGATCTCAGAAAGAATGACAGCTAGAGCAATAAAACTTACAGAGTAGGTAGGTCCTAACATGATCTACATTCTCTGAAAGTTAGATGACCTCAGATCAATATCTTAAAGGTCAAACGAGGCCATGAAGGTCAAATCTGCCCCAAATCACCATTTTGGGACTTAGACGTCTGTGACGTCACAGATCGCCAGCAATGTGTCTAAACTTGTGTCTGGGGATGAACATGAACATTGGATACCGAAAGGCGTTTGAATCGTCCCGATCTGACTGTTAGTTCTGAAGATATCACTTCGCCGACCTCGATTCTGGCCGCCATTTTGGAATTGAAATCCATATAACTAAAAGATTTAGGTACGGACCGATTTCCAATTTTTACGTCAAACGATCCGCTATTGTGTTGCCCTAAACGTCGCACAAAACCACTGCCTTGCTTCGTTTGCGAGGTATTCACGAAAAACATGTGGGGGGCACAAAAGTGTGGGGGCACCCCCTCCAGTGCGCGTGTTAATTAGAGCCAGCTAAAGACAATAGTGTTTGGCAGCTGAGTGCGCCTCCTCGTCAGCAAATAACGTTATCTACGTGCCATTCCAGCGAGTCGTCTCGTTCAGCGAAGCGAGTCCGTCGGTGTATCGGTACCCGTCCCAGGCGTCCGTGCTGGCCGCGCTGCCGCCCGAGCCTGCAGTCGAACCCCGGCAGTCGGACCCCGACTCAGAGACGGATGAAGAGGACGTCGACGGCCATGGCGATCAGCCGGCCATCGAGTCACGGCTGGGTAACACCGTACCATCGGGCCTCGCCGGCTTCAAACCGTCCAGTGAGTCCCAGGCAATGTGTGACGCGAAAGGATTCAATTTTAGTCGATGGAAGTTTATTATTGAAGATGGAAGATTTAGGATTGACTTCTGTGTTTTTTTGCATCAAAATGGTACATCGCAATGGTTCTTTTAGAACAAATTCGCTTTGAAAATGGGAATTTCCTGTCTTGCTTTACATTAAATCATATTAATGAACTGACAAAATATTGCTCGACATTTTACGGAAATCCAGTGCTCCCGATGCGTAAGCACACTCGCATAACTCAGCGATTGAGCTGACTTTCCTAAAAGTATTTTATCACTGGCACATCCAGGGGGCATCAGGGGCAAACGCCCCCTCCCCAACCACCTGAAATTTGCGCAAATTTACGCATTTTCTGATCTATAAGGAGATCTACGCAACTTTTACTGAAGGAAGTTTATCTTAAAACGTCTAGCAATGCATAAGGGAGCAAAATCCGATCATTTTTTTGTTTAATTTTGATCGACTTTTTCGGGGTGTTGGTGCCAAAAACAAAATCCTAGATCCGCCAATGTATTTATTGTCGGGAAAAGTGTGTTAACGCAGCTGTAAACCTTTTCAGACACATACCAGGTGTACAAAGGCAGCGCACGACGTAAGCCACACCTTTTGCTCGCCCCTAAGGGATTTTCGACGACAAAGAGCCACGGGAGCTTTCAGCGCAAGCACTTTTCAGCCTGCGGCAGTACGATATTACATCCAGGATGGGCCGTTAGCTTAGCCAATATTGTATATCTCCTGCAGTATCACCCTAACTGTAGCGTAGTGTTTCTATTGTCTACGCATTAGTTACAACACTCCATTTGTCCCAGTTATCGCATGATCGTTTACATAGGTACCGAAGCTAAATAGGTAAACAAAAATGACTAGGCAACAGCAATAACGAATGATGTGGAGATGTTCCAATACTGCGGAGATAACACAACTTTATCATTAACTTATGAAAACAAGTAAGTTTCATTCTGTATCGCTTTTTAGTGTTTTGCTTCTAATCCGCTTCGACTTGTTACCTGTCATCTATTTACGAATAGGACAGGTAGAGGTACCTACCTTATAATGATCCTATGTAGGCTGCTAAATACCTAACCTCAAAGCGAACCCCTCCAAGGAAGCTTACATTGCTGGTTTTAACTGCATGACCGTATTTTCCAGCAGCCGCTTAACCCTCGCCAGTGCCAGTGTTCGATACCTACGTGGGACCGTGCAGGGGGAGGGGGGGGCAGGCGCGGATCCAGGATTTCGGTCAGGGGGCGCGCCCAATACAAAACAGTTTGCGCCCTCCGGGCGGCACCCTACGGGGCGCGCCATAGAAAAGACCCGGTTCAGGGGGGCGCGCGCCCAAGCGCCCCCCCCTGGATCCGCGCCTGGGGGTACGATCTTGATATATGTACTCTGGTACGATTCATACTAACATAAATTCAGCGACAGTCACGATTTCTCCGTTAAATCACCACATTTTTTAGCCGAACCGAGCTCGAGTGGCTACGCTGATGGCCCTGTGTATCCAGTTGCCCCATGTAAAGCAGGATCAGCATTAGCCCTGTACTGGCCATGTGACCGACTGTGTACGTGTGTTGTTTCGCAGCGCTGTCGACCTACACATCCAGCCGTCTGACGTCGGATGAGGCGGCGGCGTTCCAGCTGGGTGTCACTCGGACGTCGTCCCGGCCGCCGCCGCCATCCGTGCCCGCCCCGCAGCCCCCCGCCGCCGCCGCCGCCCCCGCCCAGCCGGATGAGGAGGACGTCGCGTGGAGTGCCGAGAATACCGCAGATATGCTGTTCTAGTGAGGTGCCGACCGGCTCTGGCGCCAGGCAGATACTGATATGGGTGGGTCCGGGCCCCGCGGTGTTATGTGGCGACCTGAGACGCGTATCAGTGCGGTGCTCATGGGTCGAATCGACCCGTATGATGGCATGTCGTGCGGATACAGCTCACCCATCACAAGTGTGGAGACAAGTAGGAGAAATACAGCTCTGCCCAGTTTCCGTGCGATGTGGTATGCTGTGAAATGTTATAATTTGTAAAGTGCTTATGCGTAGGGTAGATGATTGGCTGTTGAAGTGATATATTTACTGTTGTGAGCATACGAATGTGTTCGTAGTTTGTCATGTCATGTACGTATATTTGGGACGTAGATGTAGCTTATCATAGCTGATTGTAAGGTCGGCGCGGTCACCTGTGTACTTCATCCGCTGATAAACTGATAGCGATGACCATTCAAAACGGATAAGATATGCCCACATGCAAACGCTTCAATGCGCTCTCGAACGAATAGCGACATCTTTACATCCCTGCATGCGGCCATTTCAGTACGTCGTATTTATCTCACCGAGACGCTACGTCCACTGAGTCAGCCGTGACGACCTTGGAAATCCGCGAACAGTGACGACCGACGGCCGAACGTCACGGCACAGCTAATGCCGATGAGAGCGTTAAGTGTCATGTCTGCTGATCAAATGCGAAACAATGATTTCGGGATTATGTCGAAATGGGAGAAATGCAGCTTATTTAACAGTGTGGTAGGTACTCATTATGGTAGGCATATGATATTGCCGAATTTCCATTAGGCAATGCCAAGGTCAATGCATTGTGATAAAATATAAGCCACGGCATTGTTGTCATGTTGTCGTGCTTGCGAGGTTTCACAGTTGAATGTGCCCATTGTTCCGCGTACGTATCTACTCCACCTTTTAATCAGCACTTAGCAATCTGGTGTTATCATATTGAACCTACTGACTGACAGGTGAAATGAGCACTGGTTCCAACAGGTCGTAGATTATGAAACTGTAACTCTTGCATCGAGAAGAAATTGGAACGTTGTCTTGTCAGATACGCAGGTACATCGCTAAACGCCACCAAATAAACGAACTGACGTCGAGGTCGGCAACGTGCTACCGTCAAAGAATAAGCCAGTGGCGCTCGATGACATATTTTCTGACATTGGAAGTGCATAACTAGTTTTGGCACGGATTTTTTCTTTATTTGTCTATAAGCGACATACAAAAATGGCGCTGCAGGACATTTTGGCCACGTTTAAGTGCTGCCCGACATCTCTTAGATATATCATATCAATGCTATAGAGCCATGCCCTAAGGTGACTTAGTTTTGCATACAAGTATATTGGTGACCGCATCCTACTCAGATAGATGGCAAAGTACAATAAGGGTAAGTTCAGTGTTCCGCGCCTCAAATTGCGTTTATCTTGTATGCCACTAGCGACATCGGAACTCGACTTCAATATCATTGTTTATTACAAGAAAAAACAAACACACGAAGATATGTAGGGAATCTGCAAAAGCACATAAGTGCTTGGGTGTTGGCATCATTTCCCATCCATATACATCCGTATATAATAGACACACACAGTGACACAACGCACATACTTACGGGAGTTGCTAAACTGTGAATATGTAACCCTACAGAGCTTTCTTGTGAATAGCACCATCCGACAAAATATGTGCATAGTTTCATGTCAATTTGATCACAAAATAATATATCTCCATTGTTTCTAGCCGTTTGCACTCAGCGTATAGGTATGGGATACGTGCAAACGAATGCGAATGTCTACAAACCAGCTAACCAGCCAACAGCCGCAGGTGAATAACAGCTCCATCACTGATCGCCTGTGCCATTGATGGGTGACGACGGCCGGGACTCGGACCACACCGAGCGCGGTTATGAGGCGCAGAGTGAGAACGACAGTGCCGATGATGTCACGCCGCGCCACCACAAGCGGTTCACGGCGCGCTCGCGGCACCGGATGGACACGGCCGACCTCAGCTCGATGCCCGGCTCCAGCAGCCAGTCCAGCACCGGCGGCGGCCCCGTCGAGCGCTCAGACAGCGGCCACGCTCTCTTCTACGACCCGGTGCTGAAGGCGTGGCGCCGCGACGAGGCCGGCGTGCGCAAGCGGTACAAGAGCACCGGGCCGCTCTCACCCGAGGAGCTGACACCGTCCGTCACTAATCTGCACCGCACGCACAGTGGCACGCCCGTCGTCTACGACCGCTGGAAGGGGTACTGGCGCCGCGAGCGCACCCACAAGACAGTCAACTTCAACAAGCTGACGCCCGAGCAGCAGGATGCGAAACGCACGGCGAGCGGCACGGATCTCTACTACGACGAGCGACGGCTCGAGTGGCGCCGCTGGCGCACGCACGCCTCCGATGTACCGACGCCGACCAAGGCGCAGCAGCTGCTAAAGCGCACCGGCAGCGGCTCGGCCATCGTGTACGACAGTGCGAGGAAGGTGTGGAAGCGCAAGCTGAAGCGGATGGGTCCGCTGGGCTCACAGCACCTGGCGGAGGCGCAGCGCGAGGCCAAGACCGGCTGGGAGCGCCACCTGGTGCATCACAAGGACAGCTGGTACCTGGATAAGAAGCGGAAGCACCTTCAGGACGGCGAGCTCAACAAGCGGCAGCTGAAGGCGCAGCGCACCTCCAGCGGCACCACCATCGCCTTCGACAGCGTGCACCGCCGCTGGAAGCGGGTGACAGAGGCTGACATCACCACTAGCGACGCCGATCGCTACGACGTCACCAGACGCGGCAACCACCGGCACCACCACGGCTTCAAACGCATCTCCCACATCTACACCAAGAACAGGCTCACCGGCAAGTGGAACAAGAAAAAGATGGCCGAAGCGGACTACCTCAACAAGCGACTGCGGACGTCTGATGGAGGTTACGTCTTCTTTGACGACGACCGGCTGTGCTGGCGCAAGGCCAAGGAGGATATACCCGAAGAGAAAAAGCTATCGTTTTTCGGGCGCGCGCGGGAGTACTTCTTCGGCGAAGATGACGATGACGACGATGATGAGACTGAAACACGGGCCGCGACACAACACTTTCAGTCGGGCACAGCGCAAAACAATGCGTGGCGGCAGCAGCAGCTGCAGATGACTCCGTCAGGCTCCGGACCGGGCCAAGCGAGGAGACAGTCGTACAGACCAGGCCTGTGGAGAAGAATAAAACGCTTCTTCGCGTCTCTGTGTCGCTTCCTCAGGATCTGTTGAAAGTGTGTACATTCTTCAACGGCCATAGCGCATGCATCGGCGATAACTGTGCTTTCTTCTGTGTTGAGCTCACTGACAAGCGGTGCTTGTTTTACAAACTGCGTCTGAGTGTCATATGTGTCATGGGTGAATTTTGTCCTGATAAACCAACGCTTGCGGTGTAAAGCGATCGTACTGAAATTTCTGATTTCAGAGATTTATGCATTATATTGAGAATGTATTATAATTATTTGATTTCTACAAAGCAAGGACAAAGAAGGCTTATCATATTTTATCAGCCAAGAACCTTCTAAAAAATCACAATAACTTTCAAAAAATAAGACTCCTACAGGCTACAAGATAAGTTCGTGAAAAACAGTAGATAGGCATAGGCAGATCCAGAACGGGTAGCTTTGGTCAGTTTGGGGGCAATCAGCACAAGTGTATTCAGTATTCAGTATTCAGTATTCAGCAGTATCAGACATCATCACAAGATCACTACGATTTCAGATGTGTATTCCACCTTTGATCACCTTTCTGATTACAGTATCCAATTTTACATTGAAGTTCTTCGTTAGACGAATACGTAATCACATGCAAATGCGATACGCACAAACATTTACTACACAACAAATACGAGTCCCCTCACAAAAAGCTAAGGAGACTTCAATAATTAAAAACGAATAATCACAGCAACCAACTAAGGGAAAATGAGCCGTGCCGTCACGCCGTGTGACAGCGACGATATCTTAAAGGAACACTGCCACCTTCCAAAAAGTTCTCAAATGTACGCCGTTTGTGGTGCAAGATATGAAGTAATTGCTGCTGAACACGATTATGACATTTGTTTCTCACAAAAAGTGCTCAATTCAGAAAAAAAGTTTTAATATTTGGCGGATGACGTCTATGAAAGGATTTTGGGGAAAATAAAACCTTCACTCTGCCATATGTATGACTAGTGTATGGCTAATGTATGGCCAAATGTAAACAAGTCGACTATCATCAAACATTTAGTAAAGAGTGACGTCATTCAGCTCAGGGTACTCTTCAAATACACTGGGACTGGGATTTTACAGATGTCGAAATCAAACTCAAATTTCTTTGTGATTCGACCTCGGTGGTTGTTTTAACTTATACCATAGTGTAAATACTAAAGTCTTTGGTATTTACACAATGCTTATACTACACATAATTAATATGCCTAGCACGGAAAATGGCTATCTCAACTCAAATATAATGTTAAGGTGACAGTGTCCCTTTAAGGACGGCTATACTGTTTAGTGTTTACAACATTTACTAAGCACACATTATAGTACCGTAAATCACTTCTCTTAACGATTATAAAAATAAATCTGAATATAACGTATTTGTGTGACGTATACGAACCCCAGTCAAGGATACCTTTGCCCGATTGGCCACCACAGGTCGGTATATGAATCAGCTTCCTGGTGAATGGTCACCACAGGAGCAGCTGGGTCTCGAAACCACCGCTCTGCTCCGCTACCAGAACACTGCGCCGCCGCCGGAGCCCGACACCCACTTGTCGTTCTTCTTCTTGGAGGTGACCACGGAAGCGCCGCTCATGGCCGCCATCTGCGCCATATTCGGCGCCACCCCCGGCGGCGGTGGCGGGATTGACGGCCTCGTGCGGGCGTCAAAACGCGCGCCGGCGTTAAACGCGCCCTGAAACACAGCATGTTAGGTGATTGGAGGTGAATTCCGACGTCACATATCACTTTTGCCTACACTTAAAAACTTACTCTCGTAACTGCTGGGGTTGTTTGTATCCAGGGCCGTCGCCGCGAACTGAGAGTGGGTGGAGGACGAAGGCATTCTGAAGTCGATTTTGTCCATGCAACGCCCATAGCCGTAATGCTAAAATCCGAGCATTGTAGGGGTACGCGGCACTGTTTGCCGTGGTTGGGGGAAGCATCCCCCCCCCCTCTTTCGACCCCATGACTGTTATCAGAAATAACTACACTTCTGTCGTTGATGGTTGCATTCGGATTAGATTCGATTGTCGTGATTAGATAATAGATACCCTCTGTCGTGATATGAACATAACTGAATCAATTAATAAAACACCATTGATAAGTTGAAAATGCGTTGCAGAATTTGAGAAAAAAATATAAAGTTTCTTAAACCCACGCCCCACTGGGCCTCTGCATTTCCTTGCATCGACTTTGGGGTTTGTATCAGCCCCCCCCCCCCGTTCTAAACTCGGCTCCTATGGCACTTAGAGCAAAACAAAAAGCCACTGTCGAACCGTTATCAAAATTCATTCAAACTATTTCAACTTTTTTTTCCGCTCAAGTCTAAAACCTCAGGTCACCAGAGGTCATCGAAGGTCAAATTTCCAGATTTTTAACATCGCTCCAGAAACCCAAATATCTCGGAAACTATTCTATCTAGAAACAAACGCCCCCCCCTTAAAAAAACAATCGCTAGCATTGAAATTTGCAATCGCACCAACGTCCTCCAAAATTGACCTCAGGTCAATAGTTTTAGCTCTAGAGGTCATTTAAGTCAAAAATTTGCTGATTTTGGCAAAAAAATTCGCAAATAACTTCTTTACCTAACCAAGTAAGCATACTGTTTTACGCCATCGTGTTTGTCTGCGTTAAGGCGCTTGAAATTATGCAAATTTGATCATGTTAGGTCAACTTAAAAAAATTGACTCAGGTCAGGTCAGTGGGGACTCAAATAGGTCATGTTGCATATCAGTAGATGTGTCTTGACGAGACAAACACACTGGAGTAAGTTGCAGTTCTCTATCTTCATTATTGGCCCAGAGTTATTGACGAAAAGGTGTTGGTGACCTCGGATGACCTCAGATGACCATGTAAGGTTCCCTGAGCAAAACCTGCAGCACTTGGATTATACATAATATCCTATGATAACATCATCCAGAAGGAAATGGACTGATATCATCGACAAAGAAAGCATTTGAATATTTATCCAATTGACTTATAATAGGGGAGGTCGCAAAATTGACCCGACCTAAGGTCACCGATACCAAAAATCCGAGAATACAAATTTTGTAGATACTTAATGACTTAATGAAATCCCAAAAGTTTGATATCGATCTGTTAGAAACTGTGGTCATGGCACAACCGCAAACGTTTTGGTAGGTGGGGTCACTTGACCTGACCTCGTGACCTGATCCTCAACCCGACACGAAACTTGAATTTTCGCAAAATGTGCGGAAAGAATCAGTGATTAGTTATGCCAAACTTGGCGGCGCTACGCGCCGCCGTTTTTTTAGTTATCTCGATAAAACATGAGGGGTGTTCAACCCCCCCCCCCCCCCAGTGGGGCGCGGGTTAAACGAGCAACGGAGGAAAACGACCAGCAAATAATACTAAACTCAATGCATTTCGTGTACGTGATACCTTTCAGCTTATCAATACACAAAATATACTCACATTGCGTTCCTTGCATAGCTAGTGACTACTAACGATGAACGCATAAAATATGCGGCGCATCCACACTGGATTTGATTAATCGCGTCTTAATTCGGGCACAGCTAAGCACGGCACGTACACCTTCCATTGAGAAGCGAATGTTCAGCTTGCCCACGTATTCGGCCATGCATTGGCGACACCGTCAGGCATCCAAAAGCATTTGCCTGGAATCAGCAAACCATCAAACACAGGGCTCTGCTCTGAGCATTGAGCAACACTATGCCCATCTCACCTGTATGTGGACCTGCGTTCCGGGGCCCATGGCCATCATTCCCGGCGCCAGCTGGAAGCCAGCCTGTGCCGGGTATCCTCCTTGTGGTGAGTATGCTCCAGCCTGAGGTGAGTACCCAGCTTGAGGTACGTACCCAGCCTGAGGTGAGTACCCAGCCTGAGGTACGTACCCAGCTTGAGACATGTACCCAGCCTGAGATGAGTACCCAGCCTGAGGTGGGTACCCAGCCTGAGATGGGTACCCAGTCTGTGGCGGGTAACCAGTCTGTGGCGGGTAACCAGTCTGTGGCGAGTAACCGGTCTGTGGCGAGTAACCCGGTGCTGCAGAGTACGGAGGTGGAGGCTCATTCCAGGAGCCACCCTGGGCACCAGCCTGCCGGGCAAACGTTTAATAAGTGCACCACAGTATTCGAAGTTCGAACAGAAGCAAAGATGGCGAAAATATTTTGTTCCGTCTGATAATACAAAACTAATGTGAGTTTTGCTTATTTATAAAATGGATACGCATTGCCTTGGTTACCTGATAAAAAATGTATTTTGTAGTGATATTTATCTATGCATCACAGGATGTGAACATAATAAATCAAGCAAACCATGATTTGACTATGTTTCCAAGTTTGACCCATCACCATCAAATCTATGTTTCACATGGGATGAACATTGCAGAAAAGGCTGGAGCAGCCGTTATGAGGCAAGCAGAATGTATGTGTATCAATCATTTCATCAAATAAAGTGGAACATTTCGAAGTGAATATTGTCCAAACTATTTGAACATTTGTGACAAGACGATTATCGGGTTAAGTTTAAAATACTGGGCATTCACGTTTTTATATGTAGATTTAATGAATTAATGTAAAATGGCTTCAGCCACTGATACAATGCAGTTGGGGCCTAGTAGTTTATAAAGCGTTTCCCGACGTTAATTTTCCCTGCACTATTTCAGTAGTCATTTTCGGAAAGCTAATAATTGCATTTAAATTAGTGGTTCAGGGCATGTTGGGTTTCCATGTCGATTTGTCATGGTTTGATATAACTTATCGTAATGAGCGACACTCTAATAGCCACTAGCAATCCAAACTTGGTTTCCGAAGTGAGTGTAGCATAGGCGTTATCCTCAGAAGGGGGAGGGAAATGCTACTCCCCCACTGCAGGTCCCCCTTGGCTGCTCTTGGCCAGATGACGGCCCCCCTTCGGAATAGGGCCCAAAGGGCCCTTTTTCCCAAAATCAAAGAGGGGTTGGGCCGAAAAATCGGTCCGAAGGGCCTATTTTCTTTCCCTCTAAAAGAACACACGAGCGTGGTCTTTAGAGTGTTGGGAGCACCATTCAGGGCTCTTCCAGATGTTCTTCAGCAGGTTTTGAGTCTGGCAGTACCCTAAGCGCGGCTAGAGTGCCACCTCAGGCCAGCCAGACGTGTCTTCTCAGGTGGCAAGAGTCGAGTGGCAATCTCAGGCGGTCAGAGTCTTAGGCGTACCAAGGGGAGGGGGCACCACAGGGCAAATTGTCCCTAAGGTCCTGTGCGTGCGCCACTTGACCCATGTGCCCCCTTTGAATTAGGAGAAGGGCCCTATTTCAATTTAAAGACAAACGCAAACGCGCCTGGCTCTTGAAATGAATTCAGAGAACTTCAGTTTTTCCCGAGGTTTATATAGGTCGAGTGCCCTCAGGCGCCTCTGGGGTTCATGGATGCAGAGCAACCAAAGGCCTTTGGCAAGCAGTCCAACTGGACTCACACATTTGGCTGTGCGCGTAGAGACCTTCGACAAGGGGGCACAGCATCCCCAAGGAGCCCCACCCTCAGCAAAGGCCCCCTCCCCGAAAAATATGGCCGCGAAAAATAAGAATCCTTGACCGCGATTTAACGCCACTATTCTTTGCGCCAAAAAGCCGCAAAAAGGGACGTCGCCGATCATTTTTAGTTGAAAAAGTCGGTCGCTGGGGGCACGCTAAACCCTGTGCCCTGTTAGTGTCTCAGTGCACGAAATTAGGGCCTGTGCGCAAACGGTGCTCTTATCACAATTTCGCCGTATTTCTCCCGACCCACTGGGCCAAATACATCGCGAGTTTTTTTTGGGGGCATGTACTGACGGCCCTCTGAAAAATAATGTTTTTGTGTGTTTTTTTTTAGGAAAAAAAAAAATGCTGAAAAATAATGCCCCTCTAAAAATACTAGTGCGCACCAAATCCGAGTATTTTTAGTGGGGATACCTTGTGCCGACCAAAAATCTGCCCTCTCCTGAAGATTCGATACCCTGAGTACAATACCACTGGAGTGTAGGTGTTTTCCACGATATTTTCATGCTATACCCGTGGAAAGTACATATTCTGAAAGATGACATCAGGAGCATCTTTGAAAAGTCTTCCCTACTGTTTTGTGGGTTTTCAATGGGCCTTTCTCGGTCGCACCTCTAACCTCCTCAAAGTGTGCTCCCACTTGGTTCAGTCATACTCTTTAACACAGAGCAGTTGCAGTTGGAGCAACTTAGAGGAGGTAAGAGGCGGTTAGAGGCGCGACAGGAACAAGCCCAATGTGTTCCCAACCGTCATGGCGACGATTACTTTAAGTACCAACTCCTGCCGAGAGAGGCGCCACTAGTAGCATTTCTGCGCCTGACCCGTGGCGGTCAGAAATAAACAGCAGCAAGACATCTTTCCGATTCCGTGCCAGTTGCACTGTGTACCTGAGGTGGTGCCGCCACGAAGTCGTAGGCGGGCGGCACTGTCGCATAAGCTCCCTGAGACTGCGCTGGATACGGAACGCCCCCGGGTACACCTGAAAACGCAGCTTATCAAAATAGACACCACTGCAAGTGCCAAATGGCACTCATGGTAGGGATTTCTGTGAAACATGTCACATAACAATACATATATATATATATATATATATATATATATATATATATATATATATATAAAGGCATACAAAACACAAAATGTTCATACAAATTCATTGTAAAGTGGGTATATTGTTGCCTTCAATTTTAGTATGGAATGCAGTATGCAATGATATGTGAAATGGTTGCTTTGAGACTGGACCGGACAACTCAGGGGGCGGTAACCCCGGAAGCCGTCCTTCGCCGGTCGCAGGCGGTCACATGACCGGGCGGGTCAGCCGGTCCCGGCCGGGCGCGAGGCTGGTGGATCGTGGCCGCATGCTGTGCAAACAACACCATAGGGAAGATAGGATTGTGCGTTGACGTCCACTTCTCTTAAACCCAACATTGCATAATTTATTAAATTTAATTACATTTTTTACAACATAAACAATAAACATATTAGTGTGCAAATTTCAAAATCAACAAACTAGCTACTAAAAATGAGAATATGAAAACCACAGCTACAGAGTACAGTCATGCAGCATACACACATATTTTTCCCCAGTTGACTGAAGAGTGAAGACCTCGTGTCCACTCAGTATTTACCTTTTTTCCCTGACATAGTTGTTCAAGGCACCTGGAAGATTTCATAGAAATGTAAGTAACATAGATTCAGGTGGGAGGTAATTGGGGACAAAATATGTGATAATGCCAGAACACTTGGATAGCCAACATGCATCAGATGCCAAAGCAGAGAAGCATAGGTAGATGAGTATAAAGACTTTGCAGCATTGCCTATTACATGAGAAGGAAATAATTAAATACAATCTATATTCTATATTTGTTGTAATATGATGAGATTAAGGTTTTGGTCAATACTCAATACATAAAGTCTTTGGATATTTATCTTTTCTGATTTGTAAGGGAAATTTCTGTGCCAGGATGACCTTACAGTGCTGCCCCTTATCCCACCAGCTGATTGAACAAATCCTGGTGCCTGAGCATACCTGAACACATTCTTAACAGATGTAGGAAAGAACCTAATTTGCAACTACAAAACACCATTAAATATGTACCAGAAACTTGAGGTACTAAAGGAAATCACTTATTGACAATAACTACCAGAAGAGGATACCATAAAAGTGGTAGAGAGTAGACAGCTCTAAACAGAGCATGATAACCATGTCAAACAAACAACCAATTAGGTCAAAATTATGTGTTAAATAGGGTAAATGATCATAGCCCAGATGTCAAAACACAGAACTTTCAATCAATTTCAAGTTTGTTTAGTGCATCAGCATTATTTACACTGCCAATAGCATGAAGTCATATGATTTGATGTGTCCATCTTTATGATTGTTTACCCTATTGCATAAATCAGGGTGACCAGTCACACAGCACACAATCTCACAGTGCACACAATTTCCTTTTTGGAGTTCTCAAAATGCATTCTGAAGTTAGTGTATGGCTAAACCCTTCAGTGTCCAATTTTGTATTGGTGCCAAGTGCAGTAATAATGTTTCTTTCAGGCGATATTCAACTGAAATGTCAACGAAATTTAACCAAAACACATCATCTCAACCTGGTGAATGTATGGACTCATACATTATTTGGGTGCAGCTGATGCAAAGTTCTCTTTTTGATCAAAGCATGTGAAGCAGTCAGGATTCCAGGAATAGCAGCTGAATAGTCTTGGGACATATAATTCCCAATGGGCACTAATGGGTTAATGAGTTGCTGGGATAAGGGTGGAAGCTCCTGCTCACCCGCTTGTGGGTGGAGGTGTAGAAAATAGCTGCAAACTATTAAAATAGTAACTTGCAGTTGGTCAGGAGACAAAACACTGCCTACGTACTGAGCTTCAGACATGCTCCAGGTGGATTTAAGGTCAAACACAAGCCTCATTAGCCACAAATATTTGAATTAACCTCTCAAATGCATTAGTCTAGCCATAAAAAACATCATGCGCTGAATATACAATGTATTAACAGCTTCCAATTAAACTTATAATTCCCAAAAATATATTAATTCAAAAATCATTGACGTCTACTGCTATTATAAAATGTATCTTTCTCTATTGGCACAGCAGCATGTATTACCTAAGCTCTCACTGGTTGTTGGACTTCTTTTCTTGGATTTAAGTGTTGATTTACACAAGTCTGTATCACAATTATAATTATACAACGCGGGATTCTTACCTCGGACTGCGACTGGATAGTTTTTTTCTCCTCCTTTGAACTGTACCCGGTAGTGTGTTCGTCTCCGCACCTCGTGGTCCAGATTCGCTTCTACTTCCGAGCATTATCCCAAGTTGGTATCCATAACCGGCGGGTGCACCACGCGGTATCAAAGTTCCCTAACCTCACATCATGAGTTGTTTAATCGATGTCTTGATGTTCGCTGAATATAACCATGGATAAATGACTATGATATAACCTTGGGTGAATATATCATGATAATCAAGATTCTTATATGATAATCACGATTGTTTTTGATAAGCCAGTGAGTCATCATCATCAATGTTTGCGCCACAAGCCTTTCTTGCGCACTTTTTGTCTACAAACAGTGTTTCCATATTATATAGAATTTTATCTATCTAAAAATTCCCTAACATTGAAGTGACGAAATGGCGTATATTTGAAAAGGTACTTCTCAATAAACAAACCAGCCCAGGGTCCAGGGGCGGATACAGGGGG
>VOPJ01009362.1:0-30322 GCA_014673585.1 Semibalanus balanoides
GCAAGGTGTGTATGGCATGTGGTGAAAGAAATCACTTCTCTGAAAGCTCCAGATGTGTGCTGCAAAAGGCAGGAGAGTGCACTGTGTGTCTGAAGAGCATGTATGTGTAAACGAACATGAACCTGATGATGCAGAGTCCTGCTCAAGGATGGGTGCTGTGACCGCCAATGATCAGATGTTGACTGCCACTTTGAACGTTGGGCAACAGCCAGTGTCAGATTCCAGTTGGACTCTGGGGCTGCGGTGAATCTTCCGCCACAGCAGTTCGTATCTGAAGCAGAAATCCAGCCCACGACAACCACTCTGAAGATATGGAACGGGTCGCTCCACCAGCCGGTTGGGAGGAGCACCTGTAAAGTCACCAACCCAGCCACAGGTGAAGTACAGAGTGTTGATTTTGTAGTAGTTGATGACAGCCTGTCAGCGCTGCTAGGTGTTGAGGCCATCCAATCATTGAACCTGATCACTGTCAACTCACAAAACACCGTACAGTCAGTGAAGTCTGTGCCTGCTTGTATCACTGAACACAGTAAAGTGTTTGCTACAGAAATGCCTGGCAAGCTGCCAAACGTTGTCCACTTGTATGTTGATGACTGTGAAACCCCGAGCTGTGCCTGCCAGAAAGATTCCTTTGGCAGTACAGGACAAAGTCAAGGCTGAGCTGGATCGTCTGTGTCTTCTCGGTGTACTGGAGCCGAGTCAGGAGCTGACCCAGTGGGTGAGTTCAGATGGCAAAATAGGACAACCCCGAATATCACAAAATGCGGCGATGTTACAATAGCCCGTAACTCGTAAATGACGGAAAAATGCCACCCTGTAAAGAGATATTTTCGTAATCTGCGCATCCCAGGATGTTCAGTATGCCAATTTTTGGCAAAAATCGAGTCACCCCAGGAATATCACAACAGGCATGTTACAATGCCTGTAACTCATAAACGACGAAAAATACCACCCTATAAGGAATATTTTCGTTATCAGTGCATCATGAAGTTCTGTATGCCAAAAGTTGGGGCAAATCGAGACACCCCGCTGATCCCCCACCAAAATCTTACAATGGCTGTACTTCGTAAACAACGAAAAATACCACCCTATAGAGGACATATTTTCGTATTCAGCGCACTCCCAGAATGTTCAGTATGGCCAATTTGTTTTGGCCAAATCGGAAGATACCCCGAAATATCACCACTTGCCGGTGTGAGTATCTGATGCCTGCTAGTTTGACGGACGTAGGTACCTACAGCAAAGGCCTGCTATACGCGTATCCAGCGCGTCAAGTTTTTTGAATCATCTGCGTAAGCAGTGTCTTGTCCATTGTCCATACCGACCGTTAGTTGCACCCAAATGGCTATCTCAACTCAAATATAATGCTAAGGTGGCAGTGTCCCTTTAGGTAAATGACTTTAAAAAAACACACAGAGGAGCCCTCAAACCAGGCGAGGGGTCACTCTGGCGCATGCCAAGGGCACTCAGTCAGAGACAATGAACAGCTTTCGAAGTTAATCCAGGGGGCCTCTTGGGCATGTCCAGGGGCCATTGAGCCCACTTAGGGGCCCACAAATCTGTCCAGGGACATCTCAAGCATGTCCAACCGCCCATTGAGCCCACTTAAGGGCCTAAAACCTGTTCAGAGGCCTCTCGAGCATGTCCAGGGGTCCTTGAGTCTGTTCAGGGGCCTCTCGAACCTGCCCAGGTGCCATTAGAGCCTGAGGGTGCTGGTTCAATCCAGGTCATCAGAAGTTGACAGATAAAATTATTAAAAAGGGGCCCTCGCAAAACTGACCAAAATAATTATATTTGACACAGTAGTTCTGGCATTCATTTTGCTTTTGAGAGCCTCAATGCAGCAAGAAATAATATTTTGGGTAAAGGTAAGCTATAATTTTATACTAGATAAAATGGGATTTGCTGATGACCCAAGCCCGGTCAACATTGGCTGAAGAGCTAAATTTGATCCAGAAAAACCTGTCCCTGCCCCAAATGGGGCAGGCCTGATTTGGTCTGCCCTGAATATCTTGTTGAGGTTTCTGCCACGTTTTGCAGACTGGAGCACTGACCCTGATATCATTAAGTCACATATTTTGACATGTCAAGCAACATAGCCGTATCTGTTAGGTACCCTAAGCCCAACCTACAAAGTATGGCATATTCAACGAGATCTCGTTGGTGCAGGCCCATTCTGGCTGGTGAAGATTTGGAGAAGCTGGTGCGGATTAGGCGCGGATATGGTAGGGTGTTGTGTGGACCTGTAATGGTGCAGCGTCAATGCTGCGCTGCGGGCAACAGTCGCACAGGGCAGATTAACTTAAATAAAGCTTTACATACTTTTTCACATTAGGAACTAACGCTGAAAAAATCCTCTTGATTTACGACACAATAAAGGCGTTATATTGGTTTTTATGGGTTGGTGTCGATCTTTGGCTGGTCTGATGCAGACTGGTGCAGATTTTTGGCCTGCTTGGTCCAGGTTGGTGCAGATTTTTGTCATGGGCTGGTATGCCTCATTGAATACTGTGCCACACTTTGCCGTCTGGCCCTAAACTACAACACACTAGTTACCAACAATATGCATTTAAAAAACAGCAAACAACGTCCGCCCCTGTAGCTCAGTGGGAGGGCACTGGACTTCTGACCTATCCCAGTTGTGGCAGCCTGGGTTTGAGTTGCTTTGGCGGTTGCTATTTGCTCCTGACTGCCGACTGGGATAACCTGTGGCCGGTGGCAGCGGTCACAATCAAGGTCATGACGTCAGGGAGCCGGACGGACCGTGTCTAAGTGTCGGGCACAATGTGCACATATAACTTCCATCTCTTAAATATGGTGGCCAACAGCAAATGCGTGATCAGGTGGTGAGGTCAGGACCTGTGTGCGCAACAGGCTTTGCCTAGTGTGGGTCCTTACCTCAGAAATCCATTCATCCAAAACATTTGGGCTATTTACATGTTCAAGTGATGTTGGATAAGACAAAGTATTGGATTATATCATAAATTCATACATGGTGGTCAGTGATATACCTGCTTTTACTTACATTTGTTTTTCTTTGTAATGCCATAGCCATATTGACTGGAAACAGATGACAGCCTCACGAAATGCGCTTTGACAGACTTCTTTTCTTAATCTGTTTTTATGCAGCTTTGTTATAAATCAACTATCAGCAAGCGCCACTTAATGGCAGTTTACACTGAAATGGTTGAACAAATATGACTATTAGTTAAGTTAAATGTGAAATTTAAACAAAGCACGCTTGATATATTTGTTAGCGAGGATTTGTTAGTTATATGCGCAACGTTTATCCTTTGACTGCGCAATAAATGTACACAATGCGCTAGTTATGCAGCATTAACAGTATTTATAAGTTACTTTTTGCTTCTTTTTAAAAAACTTTGAACGATGATTTCTTAATTTTTCGAAAAAATCAGACAGAAAATAAAATTAATATTACACATAACGGAATTTGAGTGAAATAAATTTTAATTTTTACTTCAGTTAGCAAAATGTTTGTAATGATCTTGATGCATTCCATTGCATAAATACGCTTCTGCTGGAAGGCGGAATGTCTTCGTTGGCTTCGTGTTGTTTCTTTGATTATAACAATTTGTATTAATTGTGTATGTTACATGAAAGCGGAAAATTAACACCAAATTCTCCGTGATCCGCAACTATGGTAAGCCAGCAAAACCAATTTGTTTAGAAATTGAAGCGTATACGAGGATCGAATCATGGGATGGGATGGTGATTGGTGATGGTGGGATCGCCTCAAAGTTGAAAGTGTCGGGGGGGGGGGGATTATAGGGGGGCCGGGGGCGTGTTAAGAGTTATCAAACCAAGATTAGGAGAAGGCTAGTACTTAGAGATTTAAGTCAGTCAAAATATAGATATTGCTTTGATTATTGGGGGGCATCGCCTATCTCGTCCCTGTAATTGGTTCTCCAATAGAGTTTTCCAATAGTTCTTTCGTTATGTGTGTGTTTTTTTATATACATATTTGCTATTTGTGATTTTGTGATGAAAAAATGGTGCTTTGGGGAAAATTTATCTTTAAGATAAAAATTGTCAAACATATTCCAAAACTGACAGATATACTGGAGAGGAGAACAAAGTATGGACCCCCCCCCCCCACACAAAAATGATAATGAAAGCAATTTCTACATTTTGACTGACTTATGTCTCTCTAAGTACTAGCTTCCTCCTTAACTTGGTTGATAACTCAAAACATGCGCGGGGATGTCAAGTTGAAACTGTGATCTGAACTTGTGTTGTTTTGTGAGCTCCCTATGCTAGATTCATTCTCATTCAACTTCAGGCCGACGTCGGCCCGTCGTCAGTTTTACGTCGGCTGTACGCATGTATATGTTCACTAGGGTGGAGGGTCAGGGAAAAATCACTTTTTTGGCAAGTACAATGTACAACAACGGAAAAAGTTGTCTCATACATTTCGAAGACCACATGCAAAAGTTGAATTTCTGAGCGTGCGATCCGCTTAGATAAGCGCACCGAGGTCTTTGACTTTAACCCCATCGACGCCCGGCTCCAGGCGGTGTCGAGTCTCTAGCGCCGCGCCGAGTTAATTCTGTCAGGTGGCGCGAGGCTGAGCTAACACTAGTCGAGGCAAGCGAGACTCGCTGCGTCGCGGCCGGACGGCCCGGCGCGCGGCTTCGCACCCAATGACGATCTTCCAGGTGGTTCCATGCAGATGGGTGCAACTCCTAGCATCTCCACGTAGGGGCAATGGTCATGATCCTGGTATCCTTGGCCAGCCCAGTGGACTGTGAAAATATAATGTTCAATGCTCTGGAGCGGCTCATAGAGTTGGTGTGTTTCAGAAGTCTGTAGGATTACCACTATTTAGGCACCGACTGTGTTATTACCCGAGGAGAATACTTTAGTCGTTTTGTGCTTTATCTCGAGCCCGGACTACCAGCCTCACCTATTCCATTTGGCAGAGAGTGAACGTTCCCCTGATTACTGAACTGTTCTGAATTTTGGTGTCCACGTACAAGAACCTTTCTATTTTCATAGTCTGAGCGCAATGCATCTCCAGCTTTACCCACTTGACAGGGTATGTTACATAGTGATCTTGGATGTTAATCCTATCCCAATAGGTTGTGAGTGGTCTCTCATATTTGAATGCAAAATCCGTAAGGCGTGATGTGACTCCATCTTTGATCCATCTCTTTACTACGTATAGCTCGTGCAGATACCCAAAGGTGAGCAGCACTACCGAGGGGCCTTGCTCAGTGGTGGTGGTACTCAATGTATCTCGCGATTTTTCTGCGCGTTTGGTGGAGTCAAGAAGTTTCCCTACTGCAACCGGCTGTGGCCGGCCCCAGGCCGCCGCCGCCACCCGACCCCCGACATGAGCACAACATCCATGGTGATTTCCCTAGTTTCCTCTGCGTTGACCGGTCTGACAACTCACCAAATTTCCAAAAACTATATGTATGCCCTGATGTTTATTTCAATCATAAGATACTCAATCAAATGAAGCAACTGACCTGGAACAAAATTATTCAGCTCTCGTCGTATTTCAGGCTCAAGGCTAGCTCTCAAATGCTTATGCATGCGCGCATCTTTAATGCGGTATTTTTCATAATGCTCATGCTCGGACGTCTTGAACGACTTATAAGACACTGTCAGAACAATCGCATCTTTGGCTCTGGAATTATTAGGTGGTAGTTTTTTGGTGATCGTCTCTGTCGTGTATGCCTCGGCAATTTATGGTTTACAGAACTCATGTGGCCCCCTTGGAACTGTCGACACCCGATATGAATGGTTCGAGCGCGTTGCTTGAATGTCTCAAGGTACTTGAAGAAGCACTCATATTTCTGGCGGGCCACTGCATCTGTTGAGAGCGCAGGCATCTCGTGCAGCCGCTGAGGTGTCACGGAGAATAATTATCACCAAGACCCCACATCTGTCGTGAGGGAGTTTTCAAGTGTCTCTCTAAGGAAGTATCTAGTAGCGATTGTCGTGAGAGTGCGCGGATTTTCTGTTTATTAGATCTTTGACTTAGCTTACTGATTTCAGACAACACTCGGATAATCGATGAAGCACAGACTCCTTTTCAACACAAAAAGGTACAGTCCCCCGTGTGTTTTTCTGTCGTTTTGCTTTGGTTTGTATTCTGTGCCCTAATTTTCCGCTTGCTTGCGGGCCCAGGGTTGGGCGCTACGTTCGGGCGTGTACGGTGTGTACGTATGTGTGTTTGTGTGTGTTATGCGTTTGCGTGAGTGATTGAAGGGCTCGTGATGACCACGAAAAAACTGTATGGAAAATTTGTTAACGTGGGATGGTCTTTATTTGAATATTGCCCAAATTTGATTCTTTCGCAACTCCGTCTCAACTCTGATACTTAAAATATGATACTGCCCTCTCGTCCACTGGTACTCAACGCGAGAATAAGCGCCTTTTGAGAAAATTCAATCATATCCCTCACCAATAACTTTGGATACGGTTCCTTCTTGTGTTCAAAACGCGGAAGAAGGAAGACCCAAGATATTTGACCCATTACACGTCGTATTCAGCGACCATGTCTTGGACGGTGCTACTAAGATTAAAGTACTCGGCGTCGTACTAGACCCTAGCCTGACATGGGAAAAACACATATCCATGGTTGTACAGCGTTGTAACAATGTTCTGGTGGGCATGGCCAAGATACGCTCCAAAGGTTATATTCCTTCGCTTGACCTCAGGGTGGCTTTTCATTTGGGATGAAAAATATTGTAGACGCTGTGTCCTACGCCCAGTTGATGAAAGGTATTGTGCTTGCGTCTGGGGAGGTGCGTGCTGCCAAACAGCGAGATCGGCTTCAAAAGGGTTCGTACATTCGCCATGGTGCGCATTGTTTACGCGACCTGAAAAAAAAAAGTACGAATCACTGCGCATACTCTCTGACAGATTTGAGCTGGGTATTTTTCCCCCCACCCGCGAGCGATCTGATTTCGAGCTGTGAGACTGGCCTGTCTTGTTAAAGTAATAGTGATTCTTCGGAGACTATGCGATGTCAGACGCTCGTACTTGCATAACAGACATATGAGCAGCGAGTATACGGACGCCCCAGCACCTTGGACTAAACCTACTCACCTACCATAATGTCAGGTGGACGTTCTGCGCTCAACAGCGATTCATCAGCGGCACCTCGAGAGCTCTTAGCTCTACCAATGCTACCGGCGTTGATAAGAAACCGAACTGCAAGCGCGGTCATTTTGGTTTAATAGCGGCCCCTACATAACTGGATGGCACGAACAGTACTCCCCTCTTTCGCGTAACCGACAAGTCTAAATAAATATGTAAAATCCATGGTTGACAGGTGAATAAGTTACATTTTGTAACACTGTATATTAATGGTTGACTGTGTGCTGTTTTTTCTATAATCATGTATTGTCATTTGTAACTTAACACTAGAATAGCCAGTTTTCTGGATATGTTGAGAATACATCTGATTCTGATTCTGATTCTGATCTAAGTTTACTTGTACGTATACGACAGGATAGGGGTCGCTAACCAAGATCTTCACAATACCCATGCTCAAAAACCTCAGCGAAAACAATCGAAGGTCGCAGTCAGTTGCAGTCTTAAATATATATAGGTACAGCACTTTGAACGGACTAGGTACTTTCACAGCAAACTGCACTCGGTGACTGGTGTAGGTTTGAAGCAGCGAGAGCTGACACACTCGGGTAGTCATGCATAAAAGAAGGCTCAAACGGTTTAGAAGTGGGAGTCGCGACTCTGCCTTTAAACAAACTTTTTTCCACCAGCCCTGGACCGCCCACTGCCTGCCTGCCGTGACACGATCAGAGTGTGTCGCCTCTCCTGATCATACACTGATCATGACGCGGCCGACACAAGTTTGACGCGCCTCTCGACACTCTGTGAGTGACATGTGAGTGACACGGAAACTTAGGCAGGTGCAATGGCCGGTCACGCGCACCTTCAATAACAGAGTCTGGCATGCCTCATTGTTTCTTGTCACGGGCGGTTCCGTGATAGGACCCTCACAGTGTACCATATCAGGGTAAGCGTTGACTTCCAACTTCAGCTGTGGAACCCTGAACCTCCTTAGTGGATAATGGGTTGTCTCCTAGGCACCAGAATCACATCAACCCCCCCCCCCCGTCCCCGGAGCCTCCTCTCACCATCCGTCACCATTCGTCACTCATTCTGGCGCCGTACACCTGTTTGCGTCCATGCAGCTGCTTAGAGATGGACACAGACGCAGACGCTGTAGCCAGGATGGTGTTACGAATGAGGTCGTGCGAGAAAAACGCCAATACTCTGCACATCTGAGGAACGTGGCTGGTGGCGATGGTGAGCTGACCACGTTGATGGACGGATGGTTCAGGGTTCCACAGTGTCTGTGAACTGGGAGGCCGACGCCTACCCTGATATAGAAAACTGTGAGGATCCGATCACGGAACCTCCCATGGCACAAGGTATGCCCGACTCTGCCTTTGAAGGTACGCGTGACTGGCCATTGGACCTGCCTAAGGTTCCGTGTCACTCACAAAGTATTGAGAGGCGCGTCAAACTTGTGCTGGATACGTCACGATCAGTGCATGATCAGGAGAAGGCGACACACGCTCGAAACAATGGACGTTAGTAACGTTTTTCAAAGTTGGTGTGGGATTGTCATTAAGTGCACTTATGTATTTCTTTTGATTTCCAGAATTTCGTCCACTTGTCTCTCAAAATGGTGCAAAAATGAATTGTTACAAAATCTAAACGGACAGCTCTAAATATACGACCAGTGCCTCCCAAAAAAAGAAACTACTCAGGAAGATCCTCCAAAAATGCATCTCTTCTTATAATAAGGTTTCGGAGTGGATTTTCGGGCCCACGGTTGGTTGGGTTGTGGAGGCTTTCCACACCACTACACGAGATACAAAAGTTACACTCCCATGCGCTATGATTTCGATCGTGCTGGCAGGGTCACGGCAGGGCAAGCTTGGCGCGAGAGGGAGACGACACCTCTGGCGATGAAAGTTTTTTTTCTCAAGGCAAGCAGTCTGCACTTTGACATTGCGTAAGTCAACGGATTATCATGTATGACTCGTTCAGAAACTGTTGTCAGATGCGTACTGCTTCTTTACCGGTTACACCCGAGTGTGATATGTTAATTGCGCCTTGTGAGGAGTCCTTTTACGTCAAGTCTGTGGTCACGAACCTATTTAGACTTATTCAACTGACTGCGACTCCCCTTAGTCGAATGTTATGTCGCTGCTAGTTTTGTGGATGCGTTGGGTATTGTGAAGATCTTATGGGGTTACCGCTCCCGTATTCCTTCGTTGTACTGTAATACGTATATTTTCCGCATTGTTCCCCTGGTCAGTTACTTTGTCTTTGTGAGCCACAGAGTACAGACTGACGACCAAGCTAAACGTCAAAGTTCGTTCATCCCATGGGAACCACGATTTTGTCTTCCTGCTGGACTTATTTGGAACTCAAAATTGCAAAATATTAACCAGGCCTGATTTCAACTCGTGTTTTTTAGTGAGGAGACATGACCTTTATGTTTGTTCGAACAACTTTCATTTTTAATTACATCGACAACTGTCAAGTTGATAGGCATATCGGTCGATCCACATTGGTATAAAATAGCGGTTAATATTAGAGCGAAATACCTGGATGTAGACTGGACTCGGACAAACCGAAAACGTGAGACCCGGCAAACTCACTCCTAGCAAAGTTACTCCTATTTTCCGAAATAATTCATGCAATTTTAACATAGAATACAGCCACCAGACTTGACCTATATTGCATCGGATCTGGATACAGGATCTGTGGGTCCAGTCACGGCCACCATTGCCATGGAACCACCCAGAAGAATCGTCATAGGGTGCGAGCCGCGCGCCGGGCCGTCCGGCTGCCGACGCAGCGAGCCGCGTGGTGTTAGCGGCCTACCGCTACTGACTTACATAAGGTGCGGCGTCATAGAGACTGCAACGCCTGGAGCGGCCGACATGGGTTCAATCAAGCTCGATGCGCTTATCTAAAGCGGTCGCAGATCACTATGTCATTTTGCATGTGGTCTTTCAAATGTATGAGACAACTTTTTCCGTTGTTGTACGTTGTACTTTCCAAAAAAGTGATTTTTCACTCCACCTTAATGTTCACCTATGCGCATGTTTGTATATGTTCACCTATGCCGACGTCCAGTCGACGTCGGCATGCCGCTGCCGACGTTGGCCCGTCGCCAACGCCGGTTGGACGTCGGCCCGACGTTGGCTGGACCTTGGCTGGACCTCGGCATAGGCGGAGGCATATCCGACGTCGAGCCGATGTCGGCATGCCGCTGCCGAGATGCCGCCATCTTTCGACGTCGGCCTGACATCAACATGTTTATACTTGATTGGGTTTATTTATCGACATTATTTTTCCCATGAGAAAACAAAACCTAATTATGTCAATCTCTGCATTGATTTCCTTGATTATCATGAACTTCTTTGCAGATTCTATCCCGTTTGAAGCCGGCTGGCAAAAAGAAGAAAGAAGAAGAAGAAAAACGGAAGAAACAACTTCCGAAACTTGAAGAGTTCCTGGCCAATCGTGACTATACGGGAGCAATAACACTTTTAGAGGTGAGAAATTGTCATTTTAAGTCCGCTTGACTCTTCATATTTTATGGGCCATGGGTGTTCAAAGGCGGATCCAGGGGAAGGGGGCAACGGGCCCATGCCCTCCTCACCCCCCAAGACCGTTCAAGGGGAGGGGGAGGAAACAATGATTTGCCCCGCCCTTTCTCAACGCTGGAGAAAAGCTACAAATTTATCGTAAAATTGTATTTGCAGCAGTCAAAATTCAGCTATCCACAGCACAAAATATCAATAAATAAATAAAAAATAAAAATCGCGCTGTTTTGTGGCATGACACAAGTTTCCCAATGGGGTGTCAGTTGTCAAAGATGTAGATAGCGCTGATGTTCAATGTGCGCCAAACGGCGATCACCGCCATTACGCCCATTAGCGACAATGCATCAAGTCACTGTTTGAGGGTGGCTCTAAAAATAGTTACGATGGAAACTTATACATGATCACCTCATGGTTCATGTTGTTCGCTGAAGCTTTCTGAGTTGAATGCTGTCATTTTGGTGATATCAATCATTGGGGTTGCACAAAATCGCGGAAATCAACCATGAGCCATCATACGGGCGACCGGCCCGTCCGGCTATGAGCCATCATACGGGCGACCGGCCCGTCCGGCTACAGCAGATGATCGACCATGTCATCTCGCCGCGGCCGGCGTCTTCAGTTGCGCGGGCTTCGGCTCGGGTGGACGGCAGTATTTATTCCTGTGTTTTAGTTACCGTCATTCTTTATATTTGTCATCCGATCAAGGTCACACAAGATGGCGATGGAAATGAACTATGGTGTATAGTATAGGTGGCGTAGAGGGAACATGAGCTGAACGAGTGGCAATGAGCAAGGAATAAGATTAGACCATATGCCACCGCGTGGTGGACCTGCGAGTGGTGTCCCGTGTCGTGGTGCGAGTGGTGTCCCGGTGTCATGAGTATGTATATGTCGGTGTCCGTCGTCGTAGGTATGAGCGGTGTCCAGTGTCATGGTTGTGAAGCGGTGTCATGTCATGGTATGAGCGGTGGCCGTGGTCATGAATATTGAGTGGTGTGTCCCGTGTCAATGGTTATGACTGCCGTCGTCCGTGTCATGATATGAGTGGTGTCCGCGTGTCATGGTTATGAGACTGGTGAGTGAGTGGTGTCCCGTGTCGTGGTGGAGTGGTGTCCCCTGTGTCATGATATGATGCGGTGTTCACCGTGTCAATGATATGAGTGATGTTCCCGTGTCGTGGTATGGAACGGTGTCCGCGTGTCAATGGCTAAGACTGGTCGCTCCCGTGTCATGGTACGTAGCGGGTGTCCCGTGTCCCATGGTAAAATGAGCGGTGTCCCGTGTCATGATAATAGTGGTGTCCCCGTGTCAATGGTACGAGCCGGTGGGTCCGTGTCATGGTGTGAGTGTGTCCCGTGTCATGGTAATGACTGGGTGCTCCCGTGTCAAATGGTAATGACGTGGTGTCACCTGTTGTCTTGGTATGAGCGGTGTCCCGTGTCCATGGATAATTCGATGTGGTGTCCCGTGTCAAAGGTATGCACCTGGTGTCCCTGTGTCTGGTGCGAAGTGGTGTCCGATGTCATGATATGAGCGGTGTCCCGTGTCATGGTATGAGCGGTGTCCCGTGTCATGATATGAGTGGTGTCCCGTGTCATGGTACGAGCGGTATCCCGTGTCGTGATGCGTCTGTGGTGCAGTGCTGGCAGGCTGACCCATGGTGATCCGTGGATGACATGATGACCCGTGAACCCATTTCGGCCGGCGTTGGCAGTTCCACCGTAACTCGGATCAGGGTAGCAGCGATGTGGACCAGTGGATCGCCTACTGCGCCTTCCACAACGGCGACTACAAGCGGGCAGCGCAGGTCAGTCTCCGGGAGACGTCGAGTCGACAGTCGAGCCCTCTCTCGCTGATGAGCTTGACTCGTTGATGACTGATGAGCCGTCAGGTGATAAGCTCTCAATTGGTGATAAGTGACGCCGTCACCGACTCCGACTGCCCAGCTCCAGCCGTCGGCGGTCACGTGACCGGCGGAGGGTCCGATCTGGTCCGTCCGTGCAGCGGGCAGTGACTTTCCGGTGACATGTGTACACTTCCAGTTCTATCACCGGGGTCGAACAGATTTTAGTGGTTAGCTGTAGCTCTTTTTGCACCTTTTTACGTGAATTAATATGGACTTATTAAAAAAGTGGTTAGTACAGCATCACGTCCAGCTGCTTAATTTTCATAACACGTCTCTCCCTTGAATTCGTTTATTTCTATCAGGTCGTGTTTAAGCTCTTAGCTGTTAGATGACGAGCAATTCGTTTGCGCTTCACTTGGTGTCCGAACTTGTATACGTTGGCATAGTTCGTACGTTATTTACCCGTCACTGTTCTTTTTTACCCTGCTGTCGTCGGCAGGAGTATGAGCTCATCACGAAGAAAGAGAAGAAAGTGAAGCCGGAGCTGTGGCTGAACCTGGCCGTCTGCTACTTCTACCTGGGCATGTACCAGGAGGCCAAGGAGGTGCGTGTGTGTTGTGTGTCGCCGCACCCGACTGACCGCTGACGCTAACAGACGATTTAACTGCTTTGTCGGCTGAGACGTGAACGTTTATAGTCTGTCAGAGGTAAACTGAGGTCTGCGAGAGAAAAAAACACGAAAATATGTATTATTTAAACAAAGAATGTGCAAAAGGTGTTCATGTATCGAGAGCTAATGCAAGGCCCTCTGGCTGGATAGTTTCCTATGAGTAAGCAACTTTTTATATTTGCATTACGTTAATTTTAACTTATCATGTATCATGCTTTCGTTCATATCGTCATCTTTTTGACCAGTGTATATGTAATATGTATGCATAAACATTACATTGCACATAACCACCTATCCCGGTATACTGAGAATTGTCCACTGGTTGTAGAGATAGTGGTGGTTTGGATATCGGATACTGACTGAAACTGCTGGGACTGGGTGTCGCTGAACATCGCACTGCTAAGGCTACCATACATGTATTGGCACTGCATTGTCATACAGAGGCCTCTGCTCCGTCCGACACTTTGACATACTGTCGCTGGTAGATGGCCGACAAAGGACCGAAGGCGAGCAACCTCAAGTCGCGTCTGCAGTTCCATCTGTCGCAGAAGTTCAACGACGAGAAGGAGTTGATGACGTTCCACCAGCAGCTGAAGGATGTCATCGAGGACCAGCTGTGCCTGGCCTCCATCCATTACCTACGCAGCCACTACCAGGAGGCCATCGACATCTACAAACGCATCCTGCTGGACAACAGGTAAAGCAGCGTACGGAAGGATTGGCAAAGCGTGCAGAGTACCTTATTACAAGCGCCTTAGTCGCACTGGCCGGAAGATAAACGCAAAGGCAGGTGTGGTGTGTTGTGTGGTGGTAATGCGCACAAGTCGGGCTCCTCTTGGCCTTGAATCACGAAATCATCAACCACCACAATACCAGATGAAGTACAACAAAAAATGAGAAAAAGGTGTCTATGTGATATGTATTATGCTGATTGTTCAATGAGCTGGTGTAATCGCATTACCTTATTCCATGAGCTGTTCTGTGACGCTGCATGCCCTGCACTGTGTGCTCCGTAGGGAGCACCTGGCACTGAACGTGTACGTGGCCATGTGCTACTACAAGCTGGACTACTACGACGTGTCGCAGGAGGTGCTGGCCGTCTACCTGCAGCACTTCCCCGACTCAGCCATCGCCATCAACCTGCGCGCATGCAACCACTTCAGACTCTACAACGGAAAGGCCGCCGAACAGGTGAGGAGTGCAACCACTTCAGACTCTACAACGGGAAGGCCGCTGAACAGGTGAGGAGTGCAATCACTTCAGACTCTACAACGGAAAGGCCGCCGAACAGGTGACTGTGCAATCAGCGGCCGGCGCGCAGACCTGCAGGAAATAAGGCGACGCGGGCTCCGAAGGTGCGGAGATGTCTTGTCGGGCGCTAGATGACCTAAATGCCGTTAAGCGCCCTTAAGCTTCAGCACAGAGGATATTTCTTCTTGTAGCCTCTCGTGGGTGTGTTTGGGTGTCAGGTGGTGTGAGTTGCCGTCAAGGGTTGCTAGACCCCTGCCGTATTATATCGCAGTATCGGCTTTGTGGAGATGAGTGCCTAACGGCGTATGCTGGCTAAATATGCTCTGCTGGCAAGGGGCCGACCTTGCGATCAGTGCTGGTTTGTGGCAGGAGGTGAGCGTGGGCAGACAATGTCGAAATCGACGAAACCTTGCTACGGTATTTATCAGGGACATTGGAACTACCACGCCAAGTGTGTGTGTGTGGGAGGGGGGGGGGGCAGTGTGACCGGGAAGGTCGTTTAAACATGAATGTATTTTTGGGGAAACCACGTGCCTAATTAAATGTTTCTGCGCAAATTGGAGCTCTTCTCGTCTTTAGTTACCGTACGGTCTTCTCATTTAACAAACTAAAAAATTAAACAAAAAGACTGACCCTAAAATGAACGGCGTGGCTCCCCTGAGCCCCCATCCCCTCCCCCTCTGGTTCTTACGTCTGTGTTCGCCTGTGATAAAACTTTCGAGTCCATATTCCTGAACACCACACGTCCACACGCGGGATATATATTCATCGAGAACATTGTGTACTCCTCCATAGGAGCCGAGTTTGAGGGGATATTCCCCGCAGCAGAGCGTGGAAAACAGGTCCAGCTTGACGCCCGTTTGTCCCTGCATAACCATTGGCCTGGCAAGCGGCAGCTGGCCTAGCTGGCCTCACGTTTCGTCTGAAACTGACCTGTGACTGATCCTCGTCTATGACCTGCCGCTACAGGAGCTGAAGTCTCTGCAGAATCAGACGAGCGCCGGCTTCACGTTCGGCCAGGACCTGATTCGACACAACCTGGTGGTGTTCCGGGCCGGGGAGGGCGCCCTCTCCGTGCTGCCCGACCTCGTCGATGTCATTCCAGAGGCGCGGCTCAACCTCGTCATCTACTACCTGAAGCAGGCGAGTGGCGAGGATTGAGGAAGGCGAGTGGTGAGGCTGGACCTTGAGGCAGGCAAGTGGTGGACCTTGAGGCAGGCGAGAGGTGGACCTTGAGGCAGGCGAGAGGTGGACCTTGAGGCAGGCGAGAGGTTGGACCTTGAGCGAGGCGAGAGGGGGGCTTGAGGCAGGGCGAGAGGTGGGTGCTTGGAGGCAGGCGAGAGGTGGACCTTGAGGCAGGCGAGAGGTGGGAACGCTTGAGGCAGGCGAGAGGTGGAGACTTGAGGCAGGCGAGAGTGGGGCTTGAAGGCAGGCGAGAGGTGGGCCTTGAGGCAGGCGAGAGGGTGGACCTTGAGGCCAGGCGAGAAGTGGACCTTGAGGCAGGCGAGAGGTGGACAAATTGAGGCAGGCGAGAGGTGGATCCCTTAGGCAGGCGAAGAGGTGGGGCTTTGAGCAGGCGAGAGGTGGGCTTGAGGCAGGCGAGAGGTGGACTTGAGGCAGGCGAGAGGTGGACATTGGGCCAGGCGAGAGTGGGATCCCTTAGAGGCAAGGCGAGAAGGTGGGGCTTGAGGCAGGCGAGAAGGTGGGGCTTGAGGCAGGCGAGAGGTGGGACGCTTGAGGCAGGGCGAGAGGTGGACCTTGAGGGCAAGGCGAGAGGTTGGGGACTTGAGGCAGGCGAGTAGGTGGGGCTTGAGGGCAAGGCGAGTAGGTGGACCTTGAGGCAGGCGAGAGGTGGACCTTGAGGCAGGCGAGAGGTGGGGCTTGAAACAGGCGAGAGGTGGAGCCTTGAGGCAGGCGAGAGGTGGACCTTGAGGCAGGCGAGAGGTGGGGCTTGAAGCAGGCGAGTGGCGGGGCTCGCTCCGCATGACAGGGTATCAGGAGGAACTTTGTCCCTCGCATCGTTCTGCCCGGCAGACATGGTTGACACGGGCATTTGTCCTGAGCGAGACGTGTGTTGCTAACTTAGCACAACGCGGGGAAAACGTTACAGGGAGTTGCATTATAACAGCCATGTCACTAATGGACTCATGTTGTTTGAACAACTTGCAGCACGTCATGTTTCTACCAGGTCTATTTTTGCAGTCGACAAATTTTAATGCCGTTATTGATTGTATCCGTGATGTTCAAGTGTTGCCGCAGTGTGAGCCACAGATATTTATATAATTTGTTTCGTCTGTGCCGGAGCTGTGATGACGCTTCTCGCTGCTGCTTTGGGTGTCGACGTTAATCTGACTTGTGCTGTCATCTATCGCCGGCAGGATGAGCTACAGGAGTCGTACAATCTCATCAAGGATCTGGAGCCGACCGTGCCGCAGGAGTACATCCTCAAGGGTGTCGTCAACGCCGCCATGGGCCAGGAGACCGGCTCGGTGGGTTTGGTGGATGGGGGGAGCGGGGGCGGAGGACTGTCAGCTGTCCATGAGTGTCGTATTGTCTTTGCTTCAGATTTAGCTTGTTTATCTAAAGTGTTGTCTGCGTTTCAGCGTGACTATCTGAAGGTGGCTCAGCAGTACTTTCAGCTGGTGGGCGGGTCGGCCTCCGAATGTGACACGATTCCAGGTGAGTGGGAGCGGCTGCAGTGCGCGACATCCGACCGGGTGGCAGCAGCTGCGACAGCTCACCAGCTGCTGCATTAGCTGCGTCAGCTCACCGTCTAATGGACGTGTCCCTGTGTCCAAGCTGTCAAGTGCAAACTGGTGTGGCTCTCCTTATCATTATGCTAGTGAACCCGGTCGTTTAATGTCCAAAGCCCGAACGAGAGACTGTTTTTGATTCATAATCTTGTTAAGTATGTAGGAACTTCTCAAAATAGACCTGCAAAACCTTTTGCAGCACCGAAAATGACAAAAAGTTAACTTCTGATAAGTATCTGCCATATTGGTACTATTCTGATTTCTGGACGTGCGCGCAGTTTATTGACGTACGATCGTTCGTATTGGCGCGTACGATCGTTCCAGGGCGCCAGTGCATGGCGTCCACATTCTTCCTGATGAAGCAGTTCGAGGACGTACTGCTGTACCTCAGCTCGGTCAAGACGTACTTCCCCAATGACGACGCCTTCAACTTCGACTACGCCCAGGTGAGGCCGCCGCCGTGCCAGTGACGGGACATGTACCGCCACCACGTGGACACTGAGCAACTACCGGCTCCTTCCGGGCAGCTGTGTCGTGTCGTGCATCAGCATGGATCAGTGTGTCGTGCATCAGCGTGTGTTTTTTTCCCCTGTATTTCCTTTGCGGCAGCATAAACAGTGGCATCCATATCACCGTGCACATTGCCAGAAAATCCACGTCGCCAGCAGCTCCACATCGCAGTCGCCATGCGCCGCCGCCGCGCCACCACCAACATCATATCTAACAACACAAATATAATATGATGATAAACTTTGCAAATTAACAACAAACCAATATCAATATATACTCATGCAAATGACATGCGATATACTACATCCACAAAATAATAAATAATACTACATCCACAACGATATACTACATCCCACGCCCCACACCGGACTACAGACATTACAGACTCGGTACGGGACAGGACCAGCCCAGACCCTAGTGGTGACAGGGACGACACACAACGGCAGGCACGTACACCCACGCATGCACGCATGCAGTTCCCACCCCCACCGCGCTGACCGATCGGACCTGCGGAAACGCCGGACCCACCAGGGTCGGTCGTTCGCACTACTCCGCACCCCTGGGCGGCCGGCTGCCGCGCCGCCGAACTACATAGGACACACACAGCCGGCCCGGGTCCGCCTTGCCCGCCGGCGGGGGATGGGCCTTTACCCAATGGTCATTTATGGGGGACGTTCACTGTTTTTCAGTAACTCAATAAGCCTAGACCACTTCTGGTTGAATTTTTGAACGTCTTTTTCATGTCAGCAATGCATCTCTCCACTGCGATGTAACTAAAAGCACGTTGCAATGAAGCCTTCTAAGCTTGGACTAGCGCTAATCTGTTTGCATTCCAAATATCAACGATTTTCCTGTAGGATAAGACAAAGTAACTGGCTTACGAAAGAAAGGCGCGTGAATGGGGCTTCCTAGTATTACACTTTGGTACGTCAATTCGGCTTCTCCTAGCATATTACGGAAATCTCTCCAAAATTTAGCCACCACAGGGCAATGAATGAAGATATGCTGTATAGACTCGCTTTCTTCCCGGACATCTGTCGCAGTCTGCTGGTTCTCCTTTATACCGTATTGTCAGACGGCGTTGGTGGGAATGGGTTCTGTGCCATATTCTAAAACTGAAGGCCACCTGGTTAAAGTTCATCGTGTACTAGCATAAGTCGGTCATAGGTTTCCTCCCAAACCAATAGTCCTGTCAAGGACTAAACTCATTTTGCCATTAAGTTGACAATGGTAGGGGTGTAGGCTTTGACTTTTACGAGAAGGATAGTAGACGTCACCATTTCGCCGTTTTGTTCTACTTTCCTTGAGTTTTAATCATGGACTATCTAGGCTCAGTGGCATTTGGCATGCACGTTCAATTACTCGGCTTATATCCTTCTAGGAATACTCCGCAGCAGGACTTGCCATGTCAAGAAATAATTACCAATACCGTACCTGCCTCGTCCCAATTCGCTAGCTGTGAGGATTTCGTCTACCGATTAAGTCATACACGTCTTTAATCTACCCAGACCGTGTCGAATGAGCTTACGTGTTTCCGTATGTTTGGATTTTTCTCTTAGCCCTATTATACGACTGCTCATCCAGACTGGCTTGAAAGCAATTGGTGCCGCTAGCATCTTTGTCGAGGGAAATTACACACTTTTGTAACCACGCTTCTGCTACTTCCCCCAGAATCTATCATTAAGAGAAATAGCGTTCATATCTCCCTCGCAGTCGAAATACTGAGGTGTCACCTTGCGATTTACTAATTTTTATTTAAACCACTGCTTTCCATTTCTTTTACAGCTTCCACTCAATGAACTTCGTTTACCCATAATATTTAAGCTAAGCTTGCTTGTACGCCCACGTCCGGCACTTTTCAACTCCGCCTTTTTTCAAACGTTTCTTAGGTACTGCGTTTTAATTTTTATGTTGTCCCCCAAATAAATTTAACATAAATCCTATATTACTTAGTAATCTGTTTGTCCGCAGGGACGCAAAAACACTCATTAAGTACGTTAATGAGACAATGCCTCAGCTTTCAGTATTTGCACCTTCCGTAAGGAGTGAACCCTTTGGAGCCCCAAGGAGCAAGCTTGTTTTCTCAAGTGCGGCTATCTTTCGGTCATAATTCAGCGCGGCAATTATTAGGGCTCGTTGGGGCTTAATAACACTCCCAGGTATTCGGCTGGGCCCGTCCCCCCCCCTAATTTTATGTCCGGACAAACTTACAGGCGCCTCGGCCCGAGTTTTCCCATCCACATGGGCGGGTCTTTGGATCGTTTAGTTTGAGTCCAGATATACGTAGAACTCGTTCATACAGTTTACCAGATCCCTAAGGGACGTTGGCTGTGACGAGGAGCCAAAGTCATCGGCAATGCCGAAACTTTTACCTCGTTTCCGTAAAGTGAACACCCTTGATAGAGGGTTGGCCCGAATTGCTTTTCCAACAGTGGCTCAATGCACATTAAGAATAGGCTGCAGCTCAGCGGACATCCCTGGCCTCAGACCCGCGTTCAACAAGTAAGGGTTTGCGAGAGATGGCAAATTAAGCTGGAAGTTGTGCCAAGTAAGCCTGCATGGATCATCAGGGTAATCAAACTAACCATCTGAGGAAAGTTCGGACCAAAGCCAATTTGTGCAAGACACATTTCAGATAAACCCAATTTTAACTGAATCGTGTAGGCCTTTTCCAATCACAGAAAAGAAAATTAAGGCCATGCTTATTTATTTCCCGGGGCAAAGTTACATGACATTACGGGCCAATCGCACATTTTCCCCAACTATATCGACCTTTGATAAAGGCGGTCTGGTCATCGTTAATTATACTGTCCGTGGTTCTGGCAACTCTCCTAGCTTAAGTTTTGGTGATTGTTTTAAACACTACATTCAATAGACTGATTGGGCGAAATGACTCGACAGGCAGGGGGGGGGCCCCGGGTTATTCTTGTTTTCTTTCGGAAATGAGTTATCGTTAATGCTATTTCCGTGTTCTCGTGGAATAACGACCGATTATAACACTCAGAAAGTTGGCGCTGAAAACGAGAGTGCTAAGCTCCTTCCAAAACATTTTATAAAACGGAACCGTATACCCATCTGGTCCCGGACTAGTTGACCCGTTCATGGAATTTAAGGACGCCTGGAGCTCCTCTGCGGTGAGTGGCGTTTCTGTGTCTGATATCTGGTCCTCTGAAAGCGCATTGACATTAACATTGGATAGGAAGCTCTCCGGGTAACTCGGGCGAGTATATCTTGCCATAGTAGTTTTACATTCTTCCAACATTTCTGACAGTGTTATCGGAGGCTTCACTGAACCAGGCTGTGTCATATTTTAAGCGATTTAATGACAGTCCCTGTTGCAGTTCCTTTTGTTCAAAGCCTTGTGAAAGTACGAGGTACCACGCTCAGCTGCGTGTCGCCACCGGGCCTTGCAATTTATGATACCCCGCTGAGTAGACACGTGGATAAGGTTCTCCCTTTCTTCTTTAAGGCGCGACAAGGACAGTTGATTTTCAACCGTAACAGTCTGACCTTGAGAAGCATTTATTTTTTCCTCTAACTCAGTTAGTCTTTTGTTTGTCTCTCTTTTCTTGTGAGAAGAGAACTGGATAGTCCAGCCTCGTAAGACACATAGCACGGTCTGTAGCAGCAGACACGCTGAGTCGGTCGGCAATTTTCATCTACTATTTCCCTAATTCTGCTTTAGCCTGTGCGACAAAGTTGTCGTCAAGCAGGAGGGAGTTGTTAAACTTCCAAAATGATCGGCCGGATTTTACCGCCCGAATATTTATGTTTAAAGTGATCATTTGATGGTCAGATAAGTACCCGTTTCTTATGGAACCTCAGGCAAAACGGCGTTCTGTAAGAAGGCTTCACTGATTAGGAAATAGGTTTTCCCCGATACGGGATTTAGTTACCGGATTTCTGCGCAAGCAGGTATTATTCTCGTAGGAGGGTTTAGCACTCGCCAAGATGTCCAGGAGAGAGTTTGCCTGCATATAATCCAGGACGGTTGCCTGCACCTGTCATTGTTGTGTGGACGCTGGGATGTTGTATAACGGTCTAATGGCATATTCATACAAAAGTTGAAATCTCCTCCCCAAATTATATCTCCTGAACGCATATTGTCGCACTCTCTGACCAAATCTTCAAAACTGTTCGGGTTGTCAATGTTCGGGCCATAACTACACACAAGAGTGCAAACGCTGCCATAAACTTCAACACCGCGATAACATATCTCCCGTTTTACTAGAAGCATAATTTATTACTTTAAGACGCAATCGTGGATTGAAAAGAATAGCTACCCCCCTACTGCGGGTGTCTCCATGAGAAAATACTCCTTGCCCTCCCCATTCACTTAGCCAAAATTTTGCACACTTCTCATCGCTATGAGTCTCTTGCACAAAAATTATATCGAAGCCAAGCTTTTTAACCCAGTTAAAAAACTTTCTCCGCTTTGTACTTTGCCCACCCGCGGCAGGCCGTAATATTTATTGGATGCGAGCTTAACGGACATGAGTTTGTAACCTTTTTGAAGACGGGTTTTAGGCTCATGAATCTGAATTGCTGACGCTTTAAACCCAAGACCTGGCCGCTTCCGCAAAACATGGTTCGTTTTACCCCCAATACCCCGGCTATTCCCTCCCCTACCCTGTTTCGAGACCGAACAAGCCGACATAACGGTTTGGCCGGGCGGCGGCGGGCTCCCAAAACGAGCCGGACCGACTGCGGAATGGCTCTATTCACAAACATCGTCATCTACATTACAGCTAACGCGGCGTAGAAGCTCCACCAGACAGGGAATCAACAGTGCTCGAGAAGCTGAGCTCTTTTAAACAGATTGTTCACATTCGCACGCCTGACTTGATTGCATACAAATGTGAGTGACCCAAAACCTGACGCAGCCATGACATTGGACACGTTTCGGACACTTCTACTTTGGCCAACGACTACCATTAGACACATGGTGACAGGCTAGATACATAAGCGAAAGTACCCCACATTTCCCCTTGTAAGGAACGCCCACAGGTTCTATTGACGCACCTGACTGACCATGGGGCGCCGCGTCGGCTGCGCGCCGAACGCATCAGCCTTGCAGACCGCCTCCACCGAGACGCGGCCCGGCTCAGCCGGCAGCACAGTCCCCTGCTCAGGAACAGATGATCCAGAAGGCGGCGCAGGGGACTCCACCGATCCGCAAACGGCGAAGTCGAGAGTAGCCGACCCAGCGGCAGCAGAAGCAGCAGGAACCTCCGGCCGAGCTCCGCCAGCAGCTTTCCCCACGACAGCAGCGGCCGGCACGGTAGAAGCCCCCGGGTCACGACCGTCACGGCCGTCTCGGGAGTCACGGGAGTCACGGGTGGACGGGCCGGCCGGCCGGTCCGGCCCCCGCCGGTCCAGCCGCCACGGCCCCCTGGGCGGCGGCCGGGCCCCTCCCGGGACGCCGCTCACTCCCTTTATGCCCCGCCCCTCTCTCCTCTCCGGCCGGCTGACCGAGCCCCCGGTCCCACCTGGGGGCGGGGCAGGGACGCGTCCAGGAACGGCCGGATCTGCTCCAGACTGGTGACCTGACGACTGCTGGAGCTGAAGCTCTCCTTGAAGAATGGACAGCCTCTTTTCGAGAAGCATGTGTAGATGCGGCCTTCTTTTTTGGCATACAGTAGTGCATTCATGAGCTCGCGATTTGGCACTGACAGGGATTCTGTTACGAACAGCCTGTTACCCGTTCCATGCGTGTTCTGGCTGAATCTACTATTGTAGATTTGATCGCGGAGCGACCTTCTGAGGAACTTGCAGATGACGACATTGTCTGCCTGCAGACGGTGAGCCACTTGTAGGTCGCTGCGAGACATCTGGAGCCAGTCGAACTTTGCGTTCAGTATACGGACCGTTATGTCCTCTATGTTCTCATTTAAACTTCTGCGACCGATGTCATCGCATTTCAAAATTAGACTGTCTTGCCTGTTGTATGTGTCAATGGATTCTACCTGTTCCCTCAGAGTCCTGTTCTCCAGCTTGAGCTGCGCCACTTCCTTTTGTACACTATCTGTCCTGGACGCGGTTTCAAAACCCATCGTGTTCGAGTACCATCAAGACGTTTTTTTCAAACCGATTCGGAGCTTGGCTCCAGCTTCCCCAGCTTGAGGATCACGGGTAGCATTCCCGGCCTCGATTAATCCGCTTGATCTTGCGAAAGGGCCAAAGTCGTCTAAGCAGCGGTGGTGCTGGCCATGGCTACTCACTCGTCGAGTTTCTGCTCATCGCCGGAGATGACGACGGCTTTTCGAGCCACAGGACACGCTTCGTCACAGAGACCCGTCTGTCCGTCCTGTCGGGCCTCTGCTAGATGGTCGGTTTAGCCTCTTCGTCAGCGTTCGAGTGAACACCGAGTCCTCCTTTCCGAGTTGATAGGAGATTACATTTACACCAGAATCCTTACAATGTTCTCTGCACGGCTGTGGTCGCGGTTAGGTGCAGACCTGCCACAAGATTCGGGTCGGCCCGCACCGCCCCGCCCCGCCCGCCCGCAACGTCACTGGCACATACCAGACGTGGCCTGCCCCGCGGCCGCAGCAGCTGACCCGCACCGCGTCCGCGCCAGCCGGGTCCCGACTCGACTCCGTAGTATCGATCTTTGTGTAACCTTGCGCAGTTCCGAGTATTTGCTGTTCAGGAGCAGTATTGACAGGTAGTTTCCCAACTGACAGTTGTGGTTTCTGCTGAGATTTGGTGACCTCCAATTACCTTTTTTAAGGGGCTAACCGGGACTCGGATGACCTCAGCATGTTTACATTGTTTGGCTTCTGGTAAGATTTCAGAACATTTTGTGACGTTTATTTCAAATCATGGGTCTGTTTTTACATAATTATATGTTCCAGTGGGGGCATGCGCTTCTACAAGTCAAACGAGTGTTCTTCTTACAAGTCAACCTTGTATTCCATTCAAAAAGCCACGACACCTTTTTGTAACCTTAGGCAATGAACTATGAAACCAAACCCACTTCAATTTTAAAATGGTCAGCTACTACGCAACACTGCGAAAACTAGTATAACTATTCAGCACAATATGCAGGACATTTTGCAAATTCAAGTTTGCACAGTTAACCTAATTGACACACAAATAATGCATATCTCTTACATGGCACCACAGCTCAAGCACCAGTGAAGCGAGGCATGGGTTCGCCCGTTCATTCCAAAAATTTATTTCGAGTCAAACATTTATAACGTTAAGACACGATATAAAGAGCGGTGGCAGTGATACGGCCGCGTTTGGCAGCTGTTGCGTTGGTTGGTGCGGTGGGGTGATGCCCGTAACGGTGGTCGGAGATGATAATTTTCATATTTTGCGAGAGGTGCCCTGATTTATGCATTTGTGCATTTGCACCAATCGCCAATGCTTTGTCCAATATGTTTGTTTGTTTGTTAATATATTTTGATTGATTATTGATTGAGGTCATGACCTCATGATGATCTGACATGACCTTTTTGAATTGGCATTTCCTAAGAACATTTTGTGACGCTGATATCAAATTTGGTACCCATTAAGCATAATTAGATGTTCATTCACGATTTACCTCGATCAGTATTCAATGTCGACACATTTACGATTTGATGACATGACAGTGTCCTGAAACTGTTTTTTTGCAATAGTGTGATGAATGCTGGAGGACTTCACTTTGCCAGAAGGAGGTGAATATTGAGGCTACAATTTGTATGATAATAACCCAACAATCGATGCTTTGGGTTGTCAGTTTGCTGTATATTTAACACAAAATAGGTGATCCGATAATAGTTTTCGTTGTATCATACAATTGCGTGATTTCACTGTATAAGCTCAGAAGACCTTTGTGCAGACTTATTTACAGCAATTGGTCCCTTATTACAGCAATTGGTTGCAACCATGATCACCCAGAGTGCTCTCAAAGGTATGATACACATCCAAGATGAGATAATGGGGGATTATTGGCAAAATGTCAAGGTCAAGGTCAGGTCACATCAGGTCACTATGCCCAAAAAATCTACGGAAATCATGCAACACATTTTGTTCATATTATTTTACGTGTGGAACTCGAAATTGATATTCATTTTTCCACCTGACTTAATGTAGGTGAGGTAAAGGTCAAATTCATGTCACAAAAGGTCAACATTTCAAATTGATTAATAAAATGAATCAATACATTTTTCTAGACCGGTTTTGTCTCAGAAATACAGCGCTGATTTTTATTCGTCTGTATCTGGTCAAAAAAGGCCAAAAACAAAATTTCACAATTTGACGTCATGATTTACCCATACCTTAGATGTCATCACTCAGAAAAAATACAGATATCATTTTGACATTTGGTTTGGTGGTTGAATATGCATAGTTATTTTACATATATTACGGTGTTTAAATATCTTATAAAGTTTTGATTTTTTTGTATTTTTTTCCAAAAAAGAAAAAAATGTGGGTAATTTTTCTTCTTAAAAAAACGAAATTGCCATATGCGATTTTGCGATCCTCTCACGTTTTCGGATTCCGTTTTGTCTACTACATGACATTTGTACGGTCTCCTAAAGTTTAGCTGATTTTGTTGTCAAAATCGTGTGTAGTGACTTCACTGACTGACTTCACTTTATCTTTTAAAAAATCAGACGAAATTATACAAAAAACGCAAGTTGTAAAAAAGATCCCCGGTCAGGTACTAGAAGTTTGGCGTTGATAGCTGCATTATTTCGTGAGATATTTTAGATATTCCTCAGGGGGGCTAAAAAAGACCCCCTCCAGTGGCTCGCGGTTTAAAAAGTCCAGACGGAGTGCCTTCGTCTGGACCTGTTATCATAATCTTTATTTTTGAGCTCTTGCTAGACTTGAGAAGTTTATATTAAGTGTCCAGGACAGATTTTCAAAAAGAGCTGTTCTGGCCAAGTTGTAGAGGGGACATACAATGAGGAAATGTTGTGTGTCTTCCGGTGGGTATCCACAGCTGCAGCGTGTAGAGTTGGCCTTACCCTGGGCATACATGTGTGAGTTCAGGTGCGATGATTTCAATCTGAGCTGGGTATGTAGGGCATTTCCTTTTCTAGATCCTATTGAAAATAATGGGTTTGCTGGTTTTGGTGTCCTTGCTTGCACGAGGTGCTTTTTGTACTGCAGAGAGTTGGCAGATATCTGGCGTAAGCCAGATGGCATTTCATTCCACAGTTTTGTTGTGCTGTGGATGAATGACTGGAAATAGCCATGTGTATGTGCTGGTGGTAGTGTAATTGTATCATTTTTCGTGCTGCGCAGCTCCCTTTACGGTGTCCACTGTTCTGGTGTTTCAAATTTTGCTTTGCATATTCGCTATAGTTGTTAAGGTCTGTATTACTGTGTATATTCGTCAGTTTGTGTAGCGATCACAATGAATCAGTGTTCACCGAAGGCCAGTTTTCGTCTATTGTCTGCGTTTGTCAAAGGTTACTGTCGCTGTTCTCGACCTTGAGCGGTTTTGAGCTGCTATGATTATCAGTGTTTATGTGCGATGAATTACTCCGTTCTATTGTTAGCATGCATTAGCTCTAATCGGTAGTACTCAATTTTTCCAAACTCCAATCTTGAAAATGTCAAATAATGTGAATGAATCACATTATTTGATCAATATATCTTACCTTCTCGAACTTGAATATCGATTACCCATGTAGGTAATTGTCACAATGAACGATTCACGTCACCCGCTGCAGGTATTCGCGCCCTCGCCGATTCTTGGGTCAATATCACAACCAACTTGGTCATCCTGCTAGCCTAGCGCTCAACTTTTTGGCATTATACATAAACTCAATAATTACACCAGAACGATTACAGGAATTAAGCCATTTCGTTGAACTCCACAGTATCGATATCTTAGCACTTTCCGATATAAAATTGACTCCACCGTGCACCCCAGCCTGTATACCTTAGATGTTTTCCACCGCTCTATTATCAACGCTCGAACAAGAAAAGGAGTCGGCAGTCGGCACGTTCTTCTATAGCCTTGGTCGGCACTGCGAAACGCCAAGGGGGTCATACCTCCCTTCTTCCCCCCTGCACAGGCGACGCGAGTTGTATGTGGCTGCGCTTCCTGGTGAGGGGTTAAACGCACCACTGCGTGGTTGCGCGCGTCGATAAGGGCGTTTAATGGTATATCTGTGTTAGCTGTTCCGAAAAGCGTCGATCCTGACTTCATCTTAAAGTCGGACTGTCGAGTCGGCAGATTTATGTTGTGTGACGGTGGAGCTATTATGCTAGCGTGACCATTAGATTAAGCTGGTCCCACAGTAACAGTGTCCTGTTAAGAAGATAGATGTGTCTATAGAACGGTCCAAGGCGGTGGAGTGGTGTGCGAGCGAGTGTGTGTGCTTTGGAGCGCGAGTGCTGTTCTGTTTCTATACTTGATATGTATAGTCCATGGTGCGAACATGAAACTTGTGTGTGCGTTAGCTCAGAGAATAGAAAGTTTTTCATGCTTATGTGGTTGTAACATGTGAACCCGGATGGCTATAAATAAGAAATGCTAATTGAGCTATGTGGTGGCTTCGTCGTTTTGAGACCCGTCGTGAATGGGTTGGAAAGATTCCGATCTTGCCAGGATTTCGAACCTGGAATCTTCTGATTCCGTGAAAGCTTTAGTCGCAGTTTTGTCGCCACAAGACCGATAGTCATACCTCAGTTGAGAGAGCGGTGTCTAGTAGTTGAACATGAGTCATTTAAAAACGATCATTGGGGTGTTGTGGTGAATGAGGAGTGAATCGAGATGCCGGGTAATCATCTGGACCCTTAAATGCATAGGCCCGGGAACAGGGGCCGGGGCGCTTGTTCCCCCTCCCCCACTTTGGGACCGCGGGGGCGCCCCCCTCAACTTTGGCGTTGCTGATCTTAATGTTCCTTTAACAAAACAAAAAATCATATAAGACATCTAAAGTGTGATTTTTTGGCAAAATCCAGCAAACATCACACTTTTAATCATGTTTGTTTTCCTTGGTCAGCGAGGATCTGTATAAGAAACTTGATGCCTAGAGCCAGGGGCGTCGCTACCGGGGTAAGGGGGCGGTGGCGAACTCTCCAGGTTCAGGATCGCCATGTGACCTCTCCCCCTCCCCAGATTAGCATGAATATGGATCCGCCAGTGGAGATGTACGGAGGAGATTCGAACGGGAGGAAAAGACTCCGATCTGCAGGATCAACCTGGAATCTTCTGATCCGTAGTCAGACGCGTTATCCATTGCGCCACAAGACCGATGGGTGGGGCGGGAAACGACTCTAGTTTGAAACGAGTCATTACTCATTACTCATTGGGGTGTGTTGTGAAGGAAGAGTGAATCAAGATGCCGGATTATCATCTTGATTCATCTGAGCTGTGTCTGTAGACAACTGAGGTTTTGCCAGTACACAATACACTTTCTACCTATTTGGTATGGCTTAGTGCTCGACCCTACCCGACCGTAACACTTTTTCAGAAGCTCATATCTTTGGAATCCCGCATCCGATTGACCAGTGGTCTTTGCCATCTGATAGCCCTATTCAATCAATTATTTATTGACTTGAGTCTCGTCTCTGAGGGGTGCTAACTGTATCTGTAGGGAATCAAAAAATAGACCGCCCAGCACAGTTCCGTCCGCCCGCCCCAGCCCCGGCTAGCAGCGTTAATTCCCTCACGCGCCGCTATGTTGCGCTAGTGTCGTTACCAAACAGTCGCTGTCCATATCAATGCGATAAGCGCTGCCGGCCACTATATTATATAGTTATGTAATGGCGCCTCCATTTTCGCGGATGCGCTGACCGATTAAGCTGAAATTACTGGCAATGTGGAGTAAAGATGACAGCGGACCAATTTTATTACCATCGGGATTCTAAGGGCTCGCTCGTCCTCGGCGTCTACTGGTTATCCGGCATCTTGATTCACTCTTCCTTCACAACTCACCCAAATGACTCGTTTTCAACTCCGAGTCGTTTCCCGCCTCTGCTCATCGGTCTTGTGGCGCAATGGATAACGCGTCTGACTACGGATCAGAAGATTCCAGGTTCGAATCCTGGCAAGATCGGAGTATTTTCCTCCCGTTCCCCAGTTCCTCCAATTCAGTCGGTCTCCAAAACGATGAAGCCATCAGATAGGTCAATTCCCACCATCTTAAGCTTAAAAACTTCCTTGTTTTGTTCATGCCACCGATGTTTATGTCCACAACCATCGACTTATACATAAACATATCAAAACATAGAAATAGAAGTGGTCCAAAGATAACCCCTTGTGATACACCACTGCCTGGACCCATTCTGAGCACTCCCCTTCCTCTACGGTCACGGTTATTGTGAACCGACTTAATCCAGTACAACGTAGCATAGCTCCGTCCACACCATACATCTGGAGCTCGGACAACCCAACTTAAAGAGGGAAGTTTCAGGATCGAACGCTTTTGAAATGTCCAGATATACCAGTAAAACGCCCTCATTGGGCCGGGAACCGAGTGGATGTTTTTAACCCAAGCCAACCCACCCAAAAACAGAACAAGTCTAGTGTTAGGACGGTCCTGTCTTACGGTTGAATGTCTACCCTATACCAATATCGTCGCGGGCTAACTCTCGTCTAGACCTACCGCGGCCTAGAGCGGGGAGTGGGCTGTCCCTGTCCCTGTCTCTCTCTCTCTCTCTCTCTCTCTCTCTCTCTCTCTCTCTCTCTCTCTCTTTCTCTCTCTCT
>VOPJ01009362.1:32736-47649 GCA_014673585.1 Semibalanus balanoides
CTTCTGCAGCAGAGCCAGGCACCAGCGACCGCTCACCTTCTGCAGCAGAGCCGGCACCAGCGACCCCTCACCTTCTGCGTGCGACGCCGACAGTCGCGCAGCTCCTTGGCGAGCCGGCGCAGCTCGGTGCCAGCCTCGTCAAACTTGACCTGCTGGCACCGCTCCACGTCCCAGGGAGTGGGCACTGGCAGCTGGCGACACTCCGGGTCATGTTTCTGCCGACAAACGTCAGGTCAGGTCAGGCGCACTCAGATCAGGTCAGAGGTCAGATCAGGTCAGGTCAGGTCAGTCGGGTCATGACCACGATAGCTTTCCGTGACCCGGGCGGCGCTCCCAAGAACGCGCTGAGCCTGTGCGCCTTCCTCAGGCCGCCGGTTAGTGGTTCTGTGACAAAAAGACTTGATATTTTTCTTCAGTTGTAAATGTATATATATATATATATATATATATATATATATATATATATTGCCTCGTCACTTTCTAGAACCTGTTTTAACCTGCTGGGGGAGGGGAGTAAATTGTACCATTTCCAAGATTTGCTAATTAAAGGGAATAGTTCACCTTGAAAAAATCGAGAAAAAGCTCAGAAATGAAATGATGAAGAGAAGCAAGAAATTAAGTATCATATTACTAGTAAGGCAAAGAAACCTATATTAACGCGGAAAAAGCAAATTAAAATGTCAATTATTTGGTGATAATTCATATTTTTTTCCTCTAAGTAATCCGAAATCAAGCTGCTCATAGAAGCACGTATGTCATCAAAACGTACATCGATTGGCAGGGAATCGTGCGCAAATACAAAACAAGTACTTGCCTAACCTACTTGTTGAGGTTGCGTGAAAATGCAACGCTTTACGAACCCGGAGATTAATCTCGAAAGTCAAATACGCTGGCTTATTCATTTATATTATTTTGCACATTACTCCCGGGCACGATTAAGTCACAAGATAAAACAAACGGAGAAATACAAATATTCTTTGCCGTTATTCTGCTGTTTATCCATAGAGGAAGTTTCCGTTGAATTGGTCATCTAGACGTGAAATAGTGCGTTAAATATTATTCAACTAAGCCATATACCAGGATACTTCATTTACGGCAAATTAGCAGTGTATTCTTTTGTATAATCAGTGCAGTGAAACGGTAGTGTATTCCGGAAACACCCATTGCCTGCCAAAAAGCTAAGGCAAGATGTAGAAGATTTCGGCCAAATCGTAGACTTAGGCTCACCGTCTGAAACTTCGCTTGAGACATGTTGCTGAGGAAATAACGTTTGAAAGACGATTAACCATTACAAAATCACGATTAACATTCCACAAAGTCTAATCCTTGCAATCCAGGCAATTGACGGGGCATTACTGAAACAATATGTCTTCTTGTCCCAGTCCAGCACTATGCGTTTTCTATCAAAACACTCTTTCCCCAACAGTCTTCCCACCGTCAATTTCTACGTCACAATCATTGCTCCATATTCTTTGCAAAAACATCAGGCCAATCAGGATTGGAGTTACCGGTATACCTGGTCTCGACTTTGGACTGAACTATCTTCAATAATCAAGGGTTTCTTTTGAACAATGTTGAAAGTTACAAGGTCATATTTCGATATAGACGGCGCACACAACTTGGCTATCTCAACTCAAAACCCAATGTTAAAGGTGAACTATTCCCTTTAACTTGAAAACCATTACAGATAGCGACGTCAAACTTACACTACCTTAGGCTGCATCAATTCTACGTCTTCTCACTAAATTTCACTGACAATCTTATGTAACTGAAAGAGAAAATTACGTTTTAATGACGTCACGTCATGCCATTGTTGGTGGAAAAACGATAAATGTTTGACAAATCGTAGCAAATCAAGTTTTGATGCAAATAGCAAATACAACTTAAAAAGAAAGAAAAGTACATTCTTTTCAAAATTACTAAATTGGATTCCGTTTTTAAGCCCCCAAAATTGTAAAAATGTTGCACAAAATAATTATTAATATGCAAAATGTGAGCCATTTACAATATATTTTGGCCACGTATATCAATTTAAATTAATAACTAAACTTTTTTGAAGGTGAATGTTTTCCTTTAAGGAGGCGAAAGGTTGGGGATGGAATGGATTAAACAAATACATAAATTAATCGGCTGCTTTGAAAAAAACACATTGGCATTAAAGCATAGCCCATATAGTGTTCTATCCATTGCACACTTATCGATGCAGACACCCCGGGATTCATCTTTTGCCGGCCGCAGGCCTGACAATAATGGACAATTGCACTAATAAATACCAACGGTGAATAACCGTGACCTGACGATGTAGTGGCGCTCTTGGACCGGTTCTCTGATGACATAGTGCCATACCTGTATATATTTCCTGACGATGTAATGCAGCAGGGTGATAGAGCTGTCTTTGCTCTTCACATCTTTCAGCTTGCCGATGATATCCAGGCCAAAGCCATCCGCCTGACCACGAGTCCGGTTGCCACCGTTCATGTAGTTGCCCAGGACGAGGATCAGACCAAACACGCACTGTACCGACTTGGAAGACATCAGCATCTGTCGAAAGCCGGTTCTCGTAATGTGCACTGCTGTTATGAAACACAAACTCAACAGATTTAATCCGGCTGCGCAACACGGACAGACAGCAGCCGACGAAGCGAGAGCCGAGAGCGAGGCGAGAGCGAGAGCGCCGCGAATGCCGTGCGTGCGTGCGGCGTGCATTGCGTGCGTGCGTGCGTTGCGTGCGCTGCGTGCGTGCGTTGCGTGCGTTGCGTGCGTTGCGTTTGCGTGCGTCCGTGCGTGTGTGCGTGTGGTTGTGTGTGTTGTGACTGTGTGTCGTCGCGTGTGTGTTGTGATGTGTGTGTGTGTGTGTGTGTGTGTGTGTGTGTGTGTGTGTGTGTGTGTGTGTGTGTGTGTGTGTGTGTGTGTGTGATCTGCCGTGTTACCAGTGTCAGTCCTGCCACTAGTGATGTGGTGGTGATGCTCCTGAATGATGTGGTGATGATGCTTCTGAGTGATGCGATGGTGATGCGGTCAGTGGAAATACATGGCGGGGCGGTGAGACTGACCTAGGTATGTACCAACATTTATTCGATCACACCAAGAGGCAAGATTAAACGGGTGCGACCTTCCACAGCCGGACAGAAAAGGACAGCTCTGCCGTTGCACCAGAACAATGAAGACGCTATGTCTTTGCCGCTCTTACCTTGCAGGTGGCCTTCAGATTAACCAGCTTAGCCTCCAGCATGCCGAGTGCTTCACGGAACGACGATTGGAACGTGAGTGCGGCAGCTGGCTCAGTTCATACAGAAACCTGCCAACAGACGGGTACAACAGTGCAATAACAAACGGTCGGCGAAGTGCGGCAGCTGGCTCAGTTCATACAGAAACCTGCCAACAGACGGATACAACAGTGCAATAACAAACAGTCCAACAGTGGTTCATTAAGTGGCTCTCCTTTTGGCATAAAGCATGTGCCACGTGTCAACGATTGACCTGCGACTAGCACAGCCACTTTGGGCACCAATCGACGCATTGAGCAGTGTCACGTAACTCACATTCCGCTGGGGAGTTCAACCCATGTTCAGCCGAGTGCGCCTGTTGGCGGGGCACGGGGCCCCAACAGACTTCTGAAAATACCCATCGCCATATTTGGTACAATTTAGACCAGAATTACATGGGGAGTCCGATGGTGTGCTCTTCGCATTTTTTTTTAGTTATTCGTCTTTTTATATCAATTACCATACTTGTATATAGTATTTTGCAATATTATAGCTCTAAGTAACGAAAACAACTTTCCAAATGCAAGCAAACGTTGTATATTCTGTGCACTTGTTGAATTATCTTTCATTTAATACCAAACTTATGCTTATGTCTGTTAAACCATGCATGCTGCACGGCTTGAAATAGTTATAGGGGGCGATAACTGCGTTGACCGCGCCTGGGGCAAGTGTTCGCTCGCACCGTGCGGCACGCAATAGTACCTACGCAATTTAGGCTGTGTTCTGACCGTCACATTCCCGGCGGAAATCCCTGGAATCCCCGGCGGGCATTTTACTCTACCGCAGCTCGGCAATGTGCTCATACATTGGTATTCGTGTAAACTCTTTGCTACGGGAATCAGTAGAAAACACTTTTCGGTTCAATGATGTTAATATGTGTTACAAAAATACAAAAAGAAGGCCATACAAAAAGATATATATTCATAGAAAACACTTTTCTACTAATTCCCCGGAATCACCGCGGGAATTGACGGGTCAGAACACAGCACTAGACTGTGTCGTCAGTTAAGAATGCATGGTAATTTACCACAAAATATGACGCTGGTGTCTGAAAAGTCAATTGTCAAAACAAAATTGCATTGCAAAGCGTTATTTGAAAAGCTAGTAGTAGAAGGGGAGGGATGATAGGGGATGAGAGAGGGGAGAAGAGAGAAGGGGGATTCGGGAGAGGAGAGAGAGAGGGGAGGGATGCGATGGGAGGAGAGAGCAGGGGAGGGATTAGAGGGAATGAGAGATAAGGGGAGGAGTTAGGGGAGGATAGAGAAGGAGAGAGAAGGGGATGGATGAGACAGTAGAGATAAGGGGAGAGATAAGAGGAGAAAAGAGAGAAGGGGAGGGATGATAAGGGGAAAGAGAGAAGGGGAGGGATGATAGGAGAAAGAGAGAAGGGAAGGGTTAAGAGGGGAGCAGAGATAAGGGGAGGAATGAGAGGGGATGGAGAGCAGGGGAGGAGTGAGCGGGGCGAGGCGAGTAGAGCGGGTTCTGTTTACGTACTGTTCAGGCTTGTCCAGCGGTACGTCCGGGCTGTTGTCCAGGTGCTTCTGGATGGTTTTCAGCTCGTCATCAGTGGCCCTCTGTCGGAACAAAGTCGGACGCCAGTGGTGAACAATCTGAGCATGTTCCGTAAGGCCACAGCTCACTGATGTCGGAACACAGGTTCCGGTCGACGCAGTGACGTGACACAATACTGGCATGTTCCGTAGAAGGCCACAGCTCACTGATGTCGGAACCAGGTCGGACGCCAGAGTGCATTTGGTGAACAACTGGCTGTGATGTTCCGTATTAGGCCCAATGCCTCACCTGGTATGATCGGAACACGGTCTCGACGCCAGTGCTATGTGAACAATCTTGATGAGCAATGTTCGTACAAGGCCAACAGCTCGACTGAAATGTCGGGAACACGGTCGGTCGGACCCAGTTGACCGTCGTGAACAATCTGAGCATGGTTCCGGTAATGGTCCACATTCTCACTGATGTCGGAAAGCACGGTCAGTCGGGACGCCAGTGGTGAACAATCTGAGCATGTTCCGTAAGGCCACAGCTCACTGACAATACGCCGGGCCGAAACACTGCCGCTCGGTTATCACAAACAGGACCAGAAAAGAGAACCATCCAAGAACTTCGGACAGAAAAAAACACATGATAATAACTGATGTTACAGTTAAGAAACTCTACCGAAACTTGCGCCGAAGCTTGCACATTTAGTCCATTGAATAAATGTATAAGTCGAGGCAGTGGAAGACAGTACAACACTGAAAGAGTCGACACTCTTCATTCGTCAGCCCCCAGTGGTGGCCACCTTCCCCAGAGGCCACCCCAGAGCTACTATTGGGCGTGCGGGCTCAGATCGTCCAGCACTCCGGTCCCCCGTTCTGACCATTTCCAGGATCTGCTCCAGCTGGTCCAGGCTGAGGTCAGACGTGTCGAAGTTCAGAACAGCCGACTCGATGTCGCCGATCTCCAGGTGCTGAGAGGAGATGAGGATGCCGACGTTCTGTGACCGCTTGCTGTCCAGCAGCTTGGCCCGCTTCACCTGTAACGGAGCCAGGTAGGTCACGGCGGGGAGGAAATATCAGTCCCGGACGGAGAGGGCAAGGGGAGGTATTTCAGTGACGACACTGACGGTAGGCTGAACACAAAAACCTAATGATGAGTTGACGTGTCCACCGTCCGGACTTATGACCTTACACAATCCTGCCATTTTCATATCTCTCGGACAAACACTGTGGCTTTGGCACGACCACAAACATTTTTGAAGGCAAGGTCACTTGACTTGGTGATCTGACCTGAAATGACCCGAGGTCAACAATTTAACAAAATGTGGGTAAATGATGTCCAAATAGCTGTGCCAAATTTGAAGGCGATGTGCACCGCCGTTTTTTAACCCTCATGAGAGAGGGGGGGGGGTCAAAATGATCCCCATCAGGGCGAAAGTTAAGCCGACTGACGGTCATTCAAGCCAACTGAGAGCCCCCTAATGCCGTCAGAAAAACACCTCAGGCATACTGAGGGCCCCCTCAGGCTTCACAAGAGCCCCTCAGACCGAAAAAGCGACTTCAAGCTGGCCGAGGTCCCCTCAGGCCTCACGGGAGCCACTTAGACCGACCGAGGAACTCTCAGGCCCACTGAGGGCCCCTAAAGCTGATTGAGGACCCTGAGACCGACTGAGGACCCCTCAAGCCGATAAAGGGCCCCTCAGGCCGACAAAGAAAAACAAAGCTCCTCAGGTTAGATTGACCAAGGACCCCTTATGCCGACAAAGGGTCCCTCAGGCCGAAGAAGAGCTCCTCGGGCTGGCTAGACCCCCTCGGGCTGACCATTGGACCCCCTCAAGTTGGCCGAGGTCCTCTCAAGCCGACCGAGGGCCCCCTAGTCGGCCGAGGGACCCCTCACGCCGACTGAGGCCCCATGCCAGCAGGGGAACTCTCAGGCTGAACAATGGCTCCTCAGGCCGACTGGGACCCCCTCAGATCGACGAAGGACTCCCTCAAGTCGACGGAGTGCTACCTCAGGTCAACTAAGGACCCCCTTAGGCCGATCTTGGTTAGCCCGCCATTAGCGGGGGGTGGACGTTTTTCGCCCCTGATGAACTTTCGCAATAGCTCAAACCCCAATAGCGCTATCGACGTGGAACTTCGGGTACCTTCTCCTATATCAATTGCACGTCTTCTGTTAAAAAATGAAGCAATTTCGTCGAAGAAAATTGAGATATAGCAAATTTAGTGACGCCATTACACACGAATTTGACGAAAAAATCAACTTCACTTCAGCAGACCACACAAATACCATATTTGAAGCAGAATGCAATACAAAAACACACACACACACCAGAAGATAGCAAACGGCAACGGCTACAAAATGACTATCTCGGATTTGTATTTGTTGCCCCATTTTCTTAACTCATGTCATCATAATCAAAATGTTAAAACATCTTCAAAAGACGGAATATATTTGGAAAAATCACATATGTAAAATATCCAAACCTCGGCCAGAATTTTTGACTGACTAATGGTCTATAAGTATAGAGTAACTAAGACGTTCCAATATATATATATTATATATACTATTATATAATAACTTTATATATATAAATATATATTATATATATATATTGTGTCTTTTTAGTGACATAGTAAGACAAATAATGACAGCAAGGTATTTCTGAGACAGAGCTGGTCTAGAAACATGCCTCTTTATTTTGAAACGGATGATAGGGCACCTGGATTTGAGACAAATTTTCGGCCTCTTATTTAGGAGCCGAAACAAAATTTTCGGAATTTTCGGAGGGGGCCATTGGAGGCGAGGGGGGCAGGGCCCACCCAAAGAGATATAAAGTTCCATCCCTGAGCGATGACAATATCTTTCAGCCTAATCCACTGATACGAGCTTAACCCGCGCCGGGCCGGTGCCACCTTCCTCGGGCGGGGGGGGGGGGCGGTTTCGACGCCCCTATTAACTCGGCTCTATGGGACCTAGACATAACCAAAAACACCATTCGAGAGATACGTCAAAAGCGATTCGAAACTATTTCAGTGCTTTTTTTATCAGAACAATATTAGGATCACCAGAGCCATCAAAGTGTTCAAAATTTTCCAGATTTAGGACTTAGCTCCAGATACCCCCAATTATATCGGAAACTATGATAGCTAGGAGCAAACGAATAAAGAAGCATTAGATAGCTATTGAAATTCGCAATCGCATCCGGGTCCTAAAATGTCATCTCAGGTCAATAGTTTGGGCTCCAGAGGTCATCGAAAGTAAAAAAGTATATTTTTTGCAAAAAATGTTTTCACGAATAACTGTTTACTTAAATGAGGTAGGAAAATGATTGTGACACCATCGTGTTTTTCTCGTCAAGGCGCTTCGAATCATGTATATGGTTACCAGGTCCATAGGTCAACTAGAAATTTGACCTCAAGGTCAAGGTCAAGTGCGTGACCCAATTAGGTCACATGTTTCACAATGGGAGACGCGTTCTTGAACGCAGATAAACACCACTGCATGCTTTTTCACTTCTCTATCTAATTGTATCAGACGTATATTGGCCAAAAAAGCTGTTCGGGTGACCTTCAGATGACCTCCCGGCTGACCTGTACGGGATTACCAGAACAAAGACCCTGCACCTCTTTCTTCAACTAATGGCCTATAATAACCATGATAAAGAAGGAATTGGGATGATATCATGCGTATCCTAGGAATGGAAAGCATTTGAATATTTTCCCATTGACTTATAATTGAGAGTTCAAGAAAATGACCTGACCTTAGGTCACCGATATGAAAAATCCGAGATATACGAACTATAGGTAGTGATGCTCTCATAAAATCCTGTAAGTACGAAACCGATCAACTAAAAATTCTGGTTTTGGCAGGGCCGCAAACTTTTTTGGAGGTGGGGTCACATGACCCGGCCTGGTGACCTGACCTGAAGTCATAAAAATAGAGAAGGCTGGACAAAAGATGAATGAAGAGGTACTAAAAATTTGGCGGCGCTACGCGCAGCCGTTTTCCCGATATCCCGGAAAAACCTGAGGGGGGGGGGGCGTCTAAACGCCCCCCGGCCCGGCGCGGGTTAATTGTCGGCCTTTCGATCATGGCAGAATAATCAGGAGCAGCCTGGCTATCATATAACGTAGTGCCAACGCTGTTCAGCGTCGTCAGAAGGTTATTTTGGGTAAGTTGGAATTTTACATTGCCACAACGTTGCAAACGTTTTGGATGAACGGAGTTGTCTGAACGTGACTTCTCAACGTGCATGAACGTCGCGCCGCTGCGCTGTCATAACGTTATTCTCGTAACTTCGAAAAAGAAACATCCCACAATGTGAAACACATACAAAATGAGCATGTATGACATCGACTTACGATGATTGAGCGACCAAGCTAGTCTTTATCCCTAAATAAGGGTCACGTTCGCCAAAAGTAATGTTAAGACAACGTTGTGACCGTTGTGACAACGTTTCCGGGAATCTACAAAATAACGTCCTGACAACGGAGTGTTGTATTGTTGTGCCGCAACCATTATGACAACGCCAAATCGTTATCTGGGAATGCCGCAAAATGTTTAGCAAAATGAAAGAATAATAGTTGCGTTTACTCTACGCTGCTAATGGCGATCACATCACTTATAATGAAGAGCAGTCCGAATGTGACTTTTCTGAGCTGTGCCGGGCGAAACCTGTTGATCCAACCAGCCACTGACCTGTTTCTTGGGACTCTTGACCTCCTTCTTTTTTACCGGCTTCTTTTGGACGACCTGCCTGGCGAACAGGTCAGAGAACTCCTCCTCTTCAAACGACTCCTCCTCCAGTCTGTCCCAGATATGGGTGGGCGCCTCCGGCCGCTCCGGGCCGCCGTCCGCGCTGCAGGCACACAGCCTGAGGTCAGGACAGCGCTCACTGGCCGATCCAGACGTCAATTGGAGGGGGGGGGGGCGGCGGTGGAGGCCCCTTCCTGAGCGTTGAAAGGGCCAAACAAAACGGATGAAAAGGCCCATTACAAGCCGGATGGAGAAGGCAGTATGACACGTATGGCATGGCCATCATGGGCCATATCACCTTGTAGGAGCTGGGGTTAGCAAGCTACTATATCAACTTTGAAACCAGCGACACCAATTTGGAATCAGCTATACCAACTTGGAATACTATTTTGGTTCAAGACCTGGAATTCTTAAATCAATTGCGCCGCGGAGTGGCGTGAGTAATTTGAGTATTATGCCCTGGATATGCATTCTCATCAATGCATCGCGTTGCGTAAGATGCTGACCTCTACAAATGTTATTGTGAGTTTAAAAGTGCGGTAAAAAGGTGTTAAAGCGAAATACGTTGCAAAATTATATAAGAAAGTAGCAGCATAAGACATAAATGCACCGAGAAACGGCACGATTTTGAACCCGCATATAATATAATTTGTAGTTCAATTACGCCGCGGAGCGGGTCAGGCCGCAGTAAGGGACAGTCAGGCCAAGGTAAGGGACCGACAGGCCAAGGTAAGGGACCGACAGGCCAAGGTAAGGGACAGTCAGGCCGCGGTAAGGGACCGACAGGCCGCGGTAAGGGACAGTTAAGACGCGGTAAGGGACTGATGATGATGATGATTGGGGTTTAAGGGCGGGCCGACAACTAAGGTCATATGCCGCCCAGGTAAGGGACTGACAGGCCGCGGTAAGGGACAGTCAGGCCGCGGTAAGGGACAGTCAGGCCGCGGTAAGGGACAGTTAAGACGCGGTAAGGGACAGTCAGGCCGCGGTAAGGGACCGACAAGCCACGGTAAGGGACCGAATTTAAGGAGGGTACTTTGATATGGATTCCCCTTGCAAACTAAAAGGGCACGATTCCCCGTTGCCCCCCCCCCCCGTTCAGCCACCTATGAGCTGTCGCTGTAAGTCTTATGCATCGCCAGTCATCAGCAATCAGCCAGCACTAACCAACAACTGGGCACTGGCTCAGCAGTCACAGTCAGTCAGTCACAGTCAGCAGTCACAGTCAGCAGTCACAGTCAGCAGTCACAGTAGGCAGTCACAGTCAGCAGTCACAGTCAGCAGTCACAGTCAGCAGTCACAGTCAGCAATCACAGTCAGCAGTCACAGTCAGCAGTCACAGTCAGTCACAGTCAGCAGTCACAGTCAGCAGTCACAGTCAGCAGTCACAGTCAGCAGTCACAGTCAGCAGTCACAGTCGGCAGTCACAGCCAAGTCAGCAGTCCAGTCAGCATCACAGTCACACACAGCACAGTCCCAGTCACCAGTCCGCAGCACATCAGAATCACAGTCACATTCACAGTCACAGTCACATCACAAGTCAGCAGTCACAGTTCAGCAGTCACAGTCAAGCAGTTCACATTCAGCAGTCACAGTCAGCAGTCACATTCAGCAGTCACAGTAGCATCACAGTCAGCAGTCACAGTCAGCAGTCACCAGTCAGCAGTCACAGTCAGCAATCACAGTCGCAGTCACAGTCACATCAGCAGTCACAGTCACAGTCAGCAGTCACAGTCATAGTCACGTCAAAGCATCACAGTAGCAGTTCACAGTCGGCAGTCACAGGCAGAGTCAGCAGTCACAGTCAGCAGTCACAGTCAGCAGTCACAGTCAGCAGTCACAGTCAGCAGTCACATTCAACAGTCACAGTCGGCAGTCACAGTCAGCAGTCACAGTCAGCAGTCACAAGCCAGCAGTCAGCAGTCACAGTCAGCAGTCACAGTCAGCAGTCACAGTCAGCAGTCACAGTCAGCAGTCAGACTTCAGCTCAGTCCTAGTCAGCAGACCTGTCAGTCTCAGTCGGACGTATGTACCTGTCAGCGGCAGACTCTGAGCAGTCAGCGGCGGCGGCGGCGGCCGGCGGTGTGTGCGGCGGTGGTGCCGCTGTGGCCGCTGTGGTGGCCGGTGGTATCTGTATCCGTGTCCAGTAGAGCGGCCGCATCGGCACCTTGGGGTTGACGGCAACCTTACGTAGCACTGTTGAAACCAGACACTGGTGTCAATGGGGTTGGGGGCCATTTGGTAAGGTACCAATATTTTGGGTTCATAAAAACAAGCATGCTGGTTATTGATTCATCGTTTGTTTTGAAACGATTCAATCACGATTCATTTCGGAACATAAATGATTCAATCACCGTTTAATTCATGGATAACCATTTTGAGAAATTATTTCCGATTCAAAGAGTCAATACAAATTTTGATTCATTCACGTTTGATTCAACATTGAAACAACATTTAATTGTTGGCTGGGTATGACCGAAGGTGGTCTAACATCTGTGTGAGAGGTTTACCGAAAAGTTGAGAAAAAAACGCTGATTTTGTAGCCGTAAAAACCCACTAGTCACTACATGTCCCTAACCCGAGTATGCAAACATACTCCGCCCTTCTAGTGGCCTCGCAGTCATCATAGCGAGCACAGCAGAACTGACAGACGCACGCACGCACGCACGCACCTTAGTCAATCATTGTCGAAGGGACTGTTAGATTGAAGTCCTTCTGTTCCAGCTCCCTCATATCATCAGACAAGGCAGTGATGCCGCTCTGTTCCAGCTCCCTCATTCATCAGAACAAGGCAGTATGCCGCTCTTTCCAGTCCTTCAGATCATCAGGCAAGCAGTGATGCCCTCTGTTCAGCTCCTCCATATCATCAGACAAGGCAGTGATCCGCCGTTCCAGCTCCGCCATACTCATCAGACAAGGCAGTGATGCCTCTGATTCCCAGCTCCCTCATATCATCAGACAAGCATGATGCGCTCGTTCCAGCTCCCTCATATCATCAGACAAGCAGTGATGCCGTCTGTTCCAGCTCTCATATCATCCAGACAGCATTGAGCCGCTGCTGTTCAGCTCCTCATATACAGAAGCAGTGATGCCGCTCGTTCCAGCTCCCTCACATCTCAGACAAGGCCGGTGATGCCGCTCTGTTCCAGTCTTCAGTATCATCAAGACAAGGAAGTGATGCCGCTCTGTCCATCCTCATATCATCAGACAAGGAAGTGATGCCGCTCTGTCCAGCTCCCTCATTATCAGACAAGGCAGCTGATGCTCGCTCCTGTCCAGCTCTTCATTATATTCAGACAACCAGTTGATGCCCGCTCTGTTCCAGCTCCCTCATATCAGCAGGGCAAGGCCAGTGATCCCTTCCTGTTCCAGCTCCCTCACACAGTCAGACAAAGGCAGTGATGCCGGCTCGGTTCCAGCTCCTTCAATCATCAGACAAGGAAGTGATGCCGCTCTGTTCCAGCTCCTTCATATATCAGACAAGCCAGTGATGCCGCTCTGTTCCAGCTCCCTCATATCATCAGACAAGGCAGTGATGCCGCTCTGTTCCCCTCTTATTCAGACTGTGATGCCACAGTCACACGGTAGGCATACGAGCGCTGTCCATCACTTCGGTTGCTTATACATTGATTGCTGATGTAAAACAAACTGTCCGTAGTAAAACTTGTTTTGTTTTATTTGATATCAGGAAATGTGTGACTTTTGCGCCAATTTTAGGTGGCTTTGAGGGCATCCCCCTCTAGATTTGCCCATGACCACAAGGCAGACACCATCACTACATGGCAGTCACCATCACCACATGGAGGACAACATCACCACGGCGACAGACGGCAGCCGGAGCGCTGTACTAGCCGCCATGCCAGGCACCTTCCACAGCACACAGACGAGCTGACGCACCTGACGCTCCCTGCTGATCCCAGCCACCTGACGCACCTGACGCTCCCTGCTGACCCAGCCACCATGACGACCTGAGCGCTCCTGGCTGATCCCAGCCACCTGACCACCTGACGTCCCTGCTCGATCCCAGCCACCTGACGCACCTCGACGCTCCCTGTGGATCCAGCCACCTGACGCACCTGACGCGTCCTGCTGATCCCAGCCACCTGACGCACCTGACGCTCCTGCTATCCCAGCCAACTGACGCCACCTGACGCTCCCTGCTGATCCCAGCCACCTTTGACGCACCTGACGGTGCCTGCTTGATCCCAGCCACTGACGCCACCTGACGCTCCCTGCTGATCCCAGCCACCATGAGCACCTGACGCTCCCTGCTGATCCCAGCCACCTGACGCACCTGACGGTCCCTGCTGATCCCAGCCACCTGACGCACCTGACGGTCCCTGCTGATCCCAGCCACCTGGCGGCGGCGGCGGCAGCGGCGTCGGACCTCCCGGCGGCGGCGGCGGAGGAGGTGGTGGGGGTGGTCCTCCGCCAGGCATCGGGGGCGGAGGGGGGACACCAGACCCCGGCATGGGAGGCGGAGGGGGGACACCAGACCCCGGCATAGGGGGCGGAGGGGGGATACTGGATCCCGGCATGGGGGGCGGAGGGGGGACACTAGGTCTAGACATGGAGGATGAGATAATTCCCGCACCAGTCATGACAGAAGGAGGCGGCGGAGGGGGAGGGGGAGGAGGCGGGGACGGACGATCTGAAAAGCGGCTGGGCGGTGGCGGTGGCGGAGGAGGTATGTAGGGGGGTGGGGCCGAGATACCCGGCTGAGGAGGCAGCGGCGGCTTGGTAGGACTGGAGAACGGTGATGACGCCGTCTTAGATGACGTCATCGACGATCGGGCGGACGGAGCGCGGCCTTTATTTTCAAATGTCGGCGACCCAAAGTCGTTCTTCGTGTTTTTGTCAAGTTCCTGCAAAAGATATGTTGTATACGTGTTAAATATTTACTAAGCCTCCTTGCTGACGTTTGCATGGTGCAAGTCTTATACACCGATACCTGGCGAGGTGTTGTAGCCTAAGGCGCGCATTCAATAATTAGTGACTGAGCAGGAGCTCTGAACACGAGCACGAATCCACCAATGAGCAATAACCTTCTTTCTAGAAACCGAACACCGGCACAGTGCGGGTTAATAACCAATGTCAAAAGGTGGCCTCAACACACCGACATGCTTACAGCAGACGGCACGGTCTGACCGACTCACCTACAGCAGACGGACTACTGACCGACTGCACCTACAGCAGACGCAGCGGTCTACTGGACTCACAACAGCAGACGCGGCACTACTCTGACCGACCAAACCTCAGCAGACGGCACGGTCTGACTGACTCACCTACAGCAGACGGCACGGTCTGACTGACTCACCTACAGCAGACGGCACGGACTGACTGACTCACCTACAGCAGACGGCACGGTCTGACTGACTCAGCTACAGCAGAC
>VOPJ01009363.1:0-29803 GCA_014673585.1 Semibalanus balanoides
CTTGTTCAATGTTACTGGCACGTGTTCGTTTTGCTAGATGCAACTGCGATGGAAAGTTGGTATATTTTTGCATTACTGTGGAAATGTACAATGCAATGCAAATGTGTAAAGCAAATACGATACAAATACCTGATGAATGTTCAAAGAATAAACATATNCACTTTTTGAAGTTGGGGTTGTAGCTACAACCCCAAAAGTATAGGTTCCTACGCCCATGGGCAGAGGAACATTCATATGAGACCGACTGTACGTGTGTGTTGTGTTCGATGGATCTCGATTCGCCATTGAGCACAGACTTAAAACCAGGGGCGGATCCAGGTAAGGGTTAGGGATACATGGTTCTTTCCAAAGGTCCTGCAACCATGATTTCCCCGCCCCTAAACAAACGCCGGACGTACAGTGGCAAACGGCTGACGGCCCACACTCCCCCCCCCCCCGGCTAAGAACTTTTCGCTGACGGCAGACGGCCTGCAACCCCTTCCTCCACTCAACAATTTTCTGAAAATACAGTGGATTTGCCCCCTCCCCCCACCCCACAAAAAAGACAAACAGCACACGGCCTGCTCAAAACTGTAGTGTTATAAACTTGATAACTATATTGGTAAGCTGTTAATTATAGTATATGCATTAGGCAAGGGCGTAGGAACCAATTTCAAGCTGGTGTGGCAAAGGCAGGCACGATAGGCAGGATTTTTTTTGTCGTGGGAGGGCCACGTCCGTGGTGGAATACAATTTCGCTCCTCGACATATGTTATTGATAATAATCGATATGTAAATCGTCTTTAGGTTTTTGATTGGAGGTGATTGGGATTTTTGATTGGATTGATTGGATTTGATTGGAGTGGAGTAATAAGAATAGAAGAGCTGGTGAAGGGTCGGGTCGTAACAGAATCTTATTTTATGAAATGTATCTTTTTCAGGGGGCGTGCCCCTTCCCTTATCTACGTCCCTGGACAAAAGCTAGGGCAAATGGCAATGGTGCACAGGCGCGCAACCAGGAATTTCCAAAGGTGTGTCCGGGTCGAAAAGGGGGTTCTCGTTCCAATTTTCCTATTTTCTTTAGGAAAAGAGTACGGAAAACGTGCACTTTGTCTCTAAAAAGGGTGACCTGGAACCAGGGACCCTTCCTCCTAGTTGTGCCTGGTTGCGCCAACATTGAATCGGACGTACCTAGGTCAAAGACCACATTGTTGAACTAAAGCACGCTGAGCGAATGTATTTTAATCCGCGCCAAGTAGTTATTATTGGTGCGCCACGGATTAACTTCCGATTGCAGAGAAAGCCGACCGCTAGCTTTCATCAACAATAAAAACGGACAGGTATGTTGCGAGGTGGATTAGCTGAACATGTTGACATAAACTGGTCTATTTTACGACTAATACGTTTCCGAACGGCAAGAAACTTTGTCATTAAAGTCATAACAAATACAATGTATTGATGAATCAGAAAAGTTCAGACATAAGTCTGCAAAATGTCGTCTTTTTAATGCACCTTCCTTCAAAGATTGCCAGGGTGTCACTTGCCAACCTGAACAATTTGTAGCCGGAGATAGCCTGGCACTTCGGAAAACTTATCTAAAAAACAAATATAAAATTTGATAGTATGATAATTATTCGCTGTAAATTATCCATCATCCTCTGTTCCAATATTCTGCGAAATTATTTTCTTTAAAAGCCTCTTATGTTGTTTTGCAATATACTAAAAATATTTCACGTCGTAGCCTTTTTAATTGGGGTACATACACAATAGACAAAATGCATAGTAAATCATAATTGAAGATTTCGTCGAAAATGGTTGATAGCTGTTGATAAAACTTTGCAAAGACATAGATAATCGATTTATCAAAGATACATTTTAAGACAAATAAAATTGTCATATATCAGATAACTGATAACAAACTCAGCTATCAAAATCAGGTATGCTATCTCAAATTTTCGAGTTGCATTGAAAACAAAATCCAAAGACAATTTGCATTATTTTTACAGTAATTTTTAAAGTGCCTAAAATCCAGAGTATATGTAATTGAAACGTGTTCGGTAAATATGTGTACCTAATTTCAAATTGATATCGTCAAAAATGACTGAATTTGTAACTTCAAAAGAAAAAAATCGACTCTCTCTCCAACATACCAATCACCATGCCATAAAACTTTTCGTTTTTGAGTTTTAACTTCTATTTACTATGGAACAAACAATGAAGTTCTATACCAGGTATTTTTTCGCGTTTAGACAAACAAAAATAAATAGATTACGTAACTAAACTGTTTCCGTCAGAATCCAAGCTACCAATTCTTTCTACAAATCGCGTTCGTACATATATTGCATTTCGGAGACCGAGTATTTATGGACGACCGGAAAGTTGGCGTGGCACCACCACACCAGTTCCAAAGTTGGTGTGGCAGCTGCCAATCCTGCAACATTACTTCCGACGCCTATGAGCATAGGTAATGATGGCAAAGTAAAGCAAAAAAAAAACAGTCGTGTTGCCTACATTAAACCGAAAAAATACCTGCATGATTCAGGACCAGGAAAACAAACGGTCTTTGGGTTTGGTTACGTCGATATAGTCAGTAATAGTATAGGAGGAAAAACATATTTATTTAGTGGTCTTTAGCCATTTACCTTCTATGAGAATAACAACTGCGACACGAATGTCAGCAAAGTTCATATTCTGGATCCACAGTTAACCACACTCAACCAGCGTAGCTAGTTTTATGATTTGTTTTCGCCATCAGATTTCTTCTAGCACGGCGAAAAATAAATACCCAAGAAAAGTAATCGCTGTTTTCTGTGCTATTTTACTCTATCAAATAATATCTTGTAAAAGTTGGCAAAAGGTACTGTTGCTTTTCCGAGGTCTTCACTTAACATATTATATGACAACAGAGTATTACATTTCAATGCACACACACCCGCCGCAGCCGCAACCACAGCTCTATGATCTAGAGATTTTCCAGTCCGGCCCCGCCCCATTAGCCGTGGGGCTCGGCCGTCCACGGGGATAGCCGCCCCATGTAGACCTCTAAGTAGGAGAAGTAAGGCACTCAGCCAGGACAGCCCAGTGGCGGATTGATACCCGAAGGCTATGTAAATTACAGCAAAACTATCACGACAAGCGAAAGCACTTTGGAGTTTGGTGTAGGAGATAGAGAAGCGTGCGAGGAGAGCGAGTGACTGGACGCATGACCTAACGACGGATGCCTCGGGATATTACCTATAATTGAAATCATCTTCACTACAAATGTGACTTGGTCACAAGGGCAATATTGCTATAGAGCCTTGGGCAATATCAACAACCGTCGTCCTGCACGCTTTTCCCTCGCACCAGACAAAGCGGTCAAAGGGACACGGTCTCTTTCGGATAATTATCAAAAACTGGCTTAAACTAGGCATTAGGACCGCATATGATTTGTATTCGCCATCAAAGGCTTACCCAAACAGCGCAATAACCAAAAAACTATAATTTATTTAATTTATTATTAGAATCTAAAAACTACTTACGATTTCTACTCACCACTCCGTATATGAAAGCGTTTGTTCAAGTTAACTGCAACTGACCAACCGTCTGCTGACGATATTGTAATTGGATGAGGTGGCGATGAACTTATACATAGTGGTTCCTGTTAACTGCATGAAACAAATCTGGCGCATCTGGTGCACTTGAGTTGTTGCCATGGAAGCGTGTGATGACTCTTTGATATTTGGTATCTCCGGAATCGAAGGAACCTTATCATCAGCAAAAATATCGGTCGGAAAAAACTTTGATATTGGTGGGAAATGAAAATCCCTTTTGAAAAGTCAAAATCCCTTCGAAATTATTATTTTCCCTTCGATATTTATATTTGTTTTTATGTCAAATATCATTGGGCTTAACCCTATTAGTGGCAGGCTCCCGGCTACCCCTATTAGTGGCAGGGGGGGGGGGCGCATATTCGCCCCCCCCCACGGTGGATCTCGAAATCTACCCGTCGATTTTAACAAATCAAACGTGGTTCGATTTTCAACCTTAATACTATCCTACATTTATAAAAAAATCAGAATGTCATAAATCTTTAAATAGGGGGGCAAAACCGGGGGGCCAAAAAGTACAAAAATTAGAGGTATTTTTGATCCAACACAGCTGCCATGTTTATCAACCGATTTGAATTGAATCAACAGTGATCGATAGACATTGAGTAGGAAATTGATATGTGATGACGATTGTTAAAAATTCAAAAATCATAGGCGTTGTGCAGTCAACTAAATTGGGAGAGCAAAGTAAAAACGTAATTCAAAAGTTTTGTGATGGCATTTTCTGGAATAAATGCAATATATTTCGATTATTTGTTCATAACACAAAATAGTTATTAAGCATATTTTTTGTACCATAGGGCGGTGCCAGTTAACCGAAAAAGGGAGGTCAAATATACAAAATAAATGATCAGCAGTCATGCTTCTACCACGAATATAAATCAGGTTACCTGGTCATAGAATAGTTCCATTTTTTTGAATGCTGCAATCATCAAATAAGGCGTATCCAGGATGCCAATTGGAGGAGGTGACAACCATATTTAGATAAAAAATAAATCCCGCTTAATAATAATACTAACTAGTTCCAACGAAATTACTAGTTTATTGATTAGCAATTTCAATTCAACAAATAAGTTTAACCCGCTTTTTTACCATTCATGGGCATTCGCCTATTCTCATTCAAAAATGTTTTCACAATAGGACCAGAACCCTGGTGCTTTTTCAACGGAAAACTGCAGTAATGTTATGTCCTTGTAGAGGCACCCATAAGCATCAAAGTTTCCTTGCCATAATATGACCACCCCTATATTTTCGATTCCCGAAGCGGCACGACGCCTCCTGCATAAAATTGATTTATTTCCTCCCTGGACTCATATGTCCCAGTAATCATTCTCACCTATCTTGGTATTGCACGAGTAATCCGCAAGGTATATGCTGCGTTACACTATAGCAAGTTTACCCTTATAGTGCGCTGGAACAACGCTTTAACTCCAAGACGTAATAAATTATATCAATATGAAGGAAAACTATCTCAGCATTTCATAGCTATAATCGCCAATTTGTATTGCTTGATTGACTGTCAGCTAAGGCGTTCAATATTTTTTATAGAAATCCCCGTTTTTCAAGTACCTAAACCCGCCCTCTGCACCGTAAAAAAATAACAATTATTATCATGAACTCAACTAATTTGAACTTATTTTGAAATCACCGTAAAGCTATGCAAACTTCTTCAATACTTTAGTCAGTTACGAAGAAACCGTGAAGACCGCATTTCGTATTATAGCCAATTTCGCCGAAAAATCCTCACCAAAAAACTCGGGTCACCTGGAAGACGCTTCTGTTCAAGTCAGAAAACTCCAAATTGACACCAAAGATGTGAAAACGTAATTTTTAAAGAAAGTCCGAAAGTTTCCATAGCTCTCCGTGCCGTTTCGGAATATTTAGACAATGAGCAGGGTCACGCGCGGTGGGCAATATTTGCCCGCCCCTGCCAAAACTAATAGGGTTAAGTCAGGGAAGTTAAGACATGAAATGTTTTCTGACATTACAAATTACGACAGAATGCTTTACACGCGCCACACTGGGCCTCGGGATTTTCCACGCCTTACCGGGTGTGTTTAAGCACCCCCGTCCCCTTTTTACTTGGCTCCTATGGGACGTAGACCAAAACCAAAAACAATGTTCGAAACGTCGTCGAGAATATTTTTTAATACTGTTCGGACTTTTTTGCTTAGTTCAAAACTGAGGTCACCAGAGGTCATCAAAGGTCAAATTTTCCAGCTTTATGACTTCGCTAAAAAATACATATTTCGGTAACTATGCTAGCTAGAAGTAAACAAAAATACGAAGCCCATGCAATTTGTAATCGTCATCAAGTCCTCAAATTTGAGCTCAGGTCAAAAGTATAGACTCTATAGAGGTCATAAGAGTCAAAAGTTTTGTTTTAAAAAAGCGTTTTGCAAATAACTTCTATCTTATAAAAATAACACAATTATTTTACGCCATCGGATTTGTCGCGTCAAGGCTCTATGAAATATATTAATGCTGATCGTGATAGGTAAATTTAACAAAGTGACCTCAGGTCAAGATCAAGTGGTGACCCAAGTAGGTCATGTTGCATATTAGGAGAAGCGTCTCGACGAAACAAACACATTGGTGAAAGTGTCATTTCTGTATCTGCATTATGTCAAGAGCTACCTATTGACGAAAAAGTGTTGGTGACCTCGGATGGTCTCAGATGACTCCGTATGGGTCACTGAACGAAACCTGCACTTGGATCATCAATAATATCTTATTGTAACATAATCCAGAAAGAATTGGACTGATATCCTCATCATAACAATCAAGACTATACAGAAGGAGTTGGACTGATATCCTCGAAATAGGAAGCATTTTAATATTTCTCCTTTGACTCGTAAAACAGGTCACGCAATCGATCCTACCTCAGGTCACCGATATCAAAATTTCGAGAATAACTTTTGTATATACCGATAGCTTTATGCACAGATAACATGAAACCTGGATTTGACACTCAATTTTCGGCCTCTTATTGCAGAGCCGAAATTTGAAACGGAGCTTTGATGCACTTTATGTTTCGGCTCGTGCAAATGTGAGTCCAGCACCGTCATTCACTGCTGTGCTTTGCAATAAAAGGCCGAAAATTTAGTGTCCAATCCAGGTATCATGTTATCTGTGCTTCAAGCAATCCTAAAAGTTTGATATCGATCCCTCAAAAACTGTGGTCATTGCACGACTGCCAACTTTTTTGGAGGTAAGGTCACTTGACCTGACCTGGTGACCTTACTTGATCCGATACGAAACCATTTTTTGTAAGAAACGTGTGGAAAGGATCATAAGTTAGACCAAATTTGGTGGCGCCGCCGTTTTTTCGTAATCTCGATAAAACCGCAGGGTGGAAATGTTCAACCCCCAGTGGGGTACGGGTTAAGCGAAAAATATAGCTACTTACAATTGTTGTACAACGCTGCAATCGGGGATGTGCTTGACTGAGAGTCAGTGAGTTAAATTTGACTCAAACCTGACTCAAGTCAGCTTAAATCAGAGTCGAGTCACTGGAGAAAAATAGAGAGGTTGAGTTGAGTCAGACTCATCAGAGTCGAGTCGCATCGATGTCACTTGAGTCAGAATTGAGTCAGTCAAGTCGCATGGATGTCGCTTGAGTCAAAGTTGAGTCAGCTGGATGCTAATCAAGTCAAAGCTGAGTCGACTCATCCTTTTACGAGTCCAAGCCACATTTGATGAAAACGTTGGGATCAGCTTATTAATTAAATGGTCCCAACATTATTCTGGAGTGTGCAGGGAGTGAATCCTACCGCTTCTTCTACCTTCACCGTCTCCCCTCAGCCTACAATGTATCTCCCTCTATTCTCTCACTCTCCAAGGCTCCCTCTACAGGCAAGAGTGGAGCAGAAATGAGCGTAATTGTTCCCATTTTCCACCCTTTCGTACCTCTCCTACTCTTTTTCTACACTATAACAGCCCTGTAGATAGATTCTGTGAATTGTATACACCCTCCCGCCTCGCTCGCAAGTCGCACGCCACAATACCTCTTTTAAAGAGGAGAAAAGAGTCTTTTCTTTTCTACATCACGATATATCGATTGATCCTACTTGGATCATCAATATCGATCGTATCAACTATATCGATATATCGATCGTATCAACAAAATGCAATTCCACTACCCTATCTCCGCTCACTCTCGCTCTCGCTCTTTCTACCCTCTCATTAACCCCACCCATGTCCCCCACGCTACATCTCTTATTAGTGTTGCGACACTACCGTCTTATCAGGGCCTCGGCTAACATGTTAACTGGGGGGGGCAAACCCCCCAGCAGTGACCGCTAGCTGGACCCCCAGTGGCCAAATTTACTCCCCCAGTGGGAGCGTTTTTACATCTGTTATTTGGCGCGGAAAACTGAAATATCATTTCATGAACACGTTTCAAAAATATATATGTTTGTATGAATCAAATACAACATAAATGCAGTTGTATTATCTTTGAACTCGTCATTAGCATCACTGGATAATGCTTACTGCTCTTAAAGTCACAAAAACTCCACTTCTTGCCTATTCCTTTAAAGGGACTGTCCCACCTTTTCAAAAGTTCTCAAATGTACGCCGCATGTGGTGCTAAATATTACAGTAATTGCTGCCGAACACGATTGAAATTTGGTTTCTCACTAACAGTGGCTTAATTAAAAAAAAACGGTTTAATATTGGGCTGATGACGTCCATATGAAAGATTTTTTGGGAAATAGAGAAAAAACTTCACGCTGCTATATGTATGACCTAGTGATGGCTTATGTACGCCAAATGTAAAACAAGAGTCGACTTTCACAAACATTGGGTAAATTTTAGAGATACGAATCGATTAAGAACCCTAAAATGGCTAATACACTATAGGGTTCTTTGTTTGGAGATGTCAAAACCAAACTCAAAATTCTTTGTGGTTCGACTCGGTGGTTGTTTTAACTTATACCATACATATTTTCAATGCCAAGCACGGAAAATGGCTATCTCACCTCAAATATAATGTTAAGGTGGGACAGTCCCTTTAACTTGGCAGCAATTTGGAAGCTGGCGGTTCCGACATCGGATGTAATGTGATAGTTGCATTTTGTAGGCCTTGTCCGGTCCGTGGCCCGTGCACATTTCCTTGGCTCAGTGACGATACAAATTGTGCGTGTGTCATCATAGGTACTGTTGACACGCGCTCTGAAGGGGAGGGGGCGGCGAGATACGCCCACCTCTAAGGTTTTTCGAGGATAGCGGAAAACTGCGCGCCGCTGTTCGTACCACTGCCACAGATTTGGGTCGGTCGGTTTCGCACTTGCAGGATTGCATAAGATCATAAGTACATACAATTTGTTCATCTCGGATTTTGATATTGGTGGCCTGAGGTCGGGTCAATTTCGTCACCAGCACTGAGGTCACCACTCACCAACACCTTTTGAGTCAACAACTCTCGACAGAATGAATATACATAAATACAAGCAGTACTTATGTGTTTGTCTTGTCGAGACACGTCTCCCTTTTGCAGCATGAACTACTTGGGTCACTATTTTACTTTGACCTCAGGTCAAATTTATCAGTTGACCTAACCTGGTATACATGAATATGATTCGAAGTGCTTTGACGATACAAATATGATGGTGTCGAACGTTTTGCTTCATCTTTCTTAGGTAAAACGTAATTTGCGAAAAATCGTTTTGCCAAACAATATACTTGTCTTTTACCTTTGTGACCTCTGAAGCCTTAAGTATTGACCTGAGCTCAAATTTGAGGACACGTGGACGATAACAAATTTTCACGAAATCTCACTTATTTTCGTTTGTTCCTATATGCCATAGCTCCCAAGATTTGTGGGAGCTTCTGGAGCGAAGTCCTAAATCTTGAAAAAATCAGACCTTTGATGACCTCTAGTGACCTCAATAATGACCTTACCTAAAACAAGACCGATACTCTTTTGATAGAGCTTACCTAAGGCCTAATAACCTAATGTCAAATACCTAATACTAATCTAATGCCGTTAATTGCTTGTCGCTACGTTGCGTGGCTTTCGAGATCATACGGAAGGGGACGAAATCCGCCCCCTTCAGGGTGTGGTATTATCAGAGGCCCTCCAGGGCGCGTTTTACGAAAGAATGTATTGTTTTCCATAATTTTGACAACTACTATTAAATTAAATTCAGCAAATTAAACAGGTAGAGGAAATGTTTCTATTAGCGACCCCTTCCCATTTGCGACCACCCACCATACAAAGAAATTGACACCGAATGCAACTTCAAAACATGCATGAATAAATCGGCCATGTGTGTTTTACCAGTTTCAGCCTTTTTCTGCTTATGAATTTATATGGCGTGCACTGCAGAAGTGCTGAAAAATCACCTGTTTTTCTTACGCCGTTTAACGCACTTAATATATGCGTTTTTACCACTGCAGTACTTCTTAAATCTTGATTAAACATTTTTTGTGTTCTTAATTTTTCATATATTACGGTTTATTGTTGTGTTGGCTTCCGTTGCATAGGTGTGTTGGTTACTTTTATGCGGACTTGGATTTGGAACACCTACATTTCCCTATTTGCGCCCGGAGGTCTTCAGAGGTCACCTGCTGACCAAAGAGATTAAAATTGGACACCAATGGCTTCCTTTCGTTACAACCGACAAGCTGCTTTTTTATTTTGACTCTGCTCCAAATGGAAGTAAAATTGCAGAAACAGAAACTTTTTAAAGGGACACTGCCTCTTCCGAATGATATCGCAAAAACATGCTAATTAAGTCTAAGAGACTAAATATTATTTTTAACCGTCCTCTGATGCTTACCAAAGCAGCGCAAATACAAAAACTATCATTTATTTCATTTTCATAATAATATAAAAACGGTTTGCGATTTCCACACACCACTAGATAATATGGCAGCGATTGAGCGGCTAATTCAGCACAGTTCAGACATTTCCGTATTTGTAAACAACACTGTACAGGGAGTACCTTAAAGGGAATATAGCACCTTGGGAAAAGTATGTAGACATGAATGGAGAAGAGCCCTGATTACGGTCCCTGGCATTCATCTTTTGGAGAAAAGTCAGAATTTGTTGTAATTTGAAAAATAGTTATATGTTTACATGTGACGTCAACAATATTGCGGTCACCAAAAAGGAATTGTGACGTCCACAAGGAGGCATCGAACGGCCAAATTGGCTCTTGAATCAGAATGCGTCAAAACGTAAACATCGTTCGCTGGTTCCCTGACTCGCAAAAATAATATTGTGATCGCGAATTAGGTTACAAATGCGTAATGTTTGCACTGGGGTCTAATTCTACAGCATTTTTAGTAATTTTTTAAACATAGGAAAATCAATCTAACAATTAACAATGATAGTTACTTAAAATATATCCAACCACCAGAGTGCATTTGGTTAATGGTTGTGATTAGCCCAGTGAGTGAAATTATTAGTTAGCACTGCATATGCTTCTATTGCGGAAATTTAAAGCTAACGGTATGGGACACCATCAACAGTTGGGCCTTTGAAGCCTTTCTCGCATTATTTGCAAATGGAAATCCAATGCAAATTCACAAAGTTATGGCCAATCATATTTTTATGGAAAACCGAACCTCTCGTCAACCCCCCAAAATGTCACATATTTGTTGATATCGCTTGAACACTGAACGCAGCCACCCTACACATTTTCAAACCTCAACGAAGTTATCTATGGTGATTTCATTCGAAATCGGTTCAACAATTTGTCAAAAATATTCTTTAATAACATGTCCATTAGAGTGATTGGCCCATTGGCAGTGAGTGTAAATACATAAATTAGTACTGAATATGCCTTCTAATTGCGGGAGAATATTGAGTTACGGTTCGAGCTACCCATCAAACGTTGGGCCTTTTGAAGACCTTTGTCCTGCATTATTTTCAATTGAATCCAATGCAAACTGACAAAGAAAAATTGACATTCATTTCAAAATTTATCAAGTCAATACCTTCGGTGGCGGACGCGCGGGCGGACGTAAGAGCATGGATTGAGAAATACCGAGGGTAATTTCTCATCCTCGTAAGGTAACTGAAAATACTTGGGCGGACGGTTCAAAAAGCGAAAACGCAAGTGCGGTGGCGAATCACAGTGGAGTAACTACTTATGACGTATGCGAAACGTCAGGAAATTTGTATATGCCAAATGCCCAAATATGCCCAACGGTTCTTTTGCGTTCAAACTCAGCAACTAGGTCCGTTTTGGAAGGGAAAATTTCAGCATTTAGAGGTTTCTCAGTACCCCGACATCTGGCTATCTCAGTTAAAAACTAATGTTAAAGGTGCTATTTCCCTTTAAACAAATGTAAGCATCGTCAAAAATATGTTGGAGAAAAACTTCTCAATGGTTAGAGCGAAAAACTCTTTTGGAAATATCCTCCATCCTTTGGAAAAAATCCTTCCATTTACGTCTATCTTAATTAGTTTAATTCAGCAAATAATAAGACATTTTTTTCTGACATTATAATTTCGATCAAGAATGCTTGAGCAAAAAATATCAATCATTTTACATAGTGCAAAACGCTGCATTAATTGCTTTTTACGTGTGGTGGTTGGACTCGTCAAGCCTCATTGGCTTGAAGAAACTGAAACTTTTGGAACGATGATATTGGAACTGGGCGCGAATAAAAAATGGTGTTTATTCACTCCCGATGTGATTAACATATCAAATTTTACCTTAAACAAACAGTGGTTCCTTTAACCCTATTCTCTCGGGCCGGCCAGCATACGTTAAACCTGCGTGGGGGGGGGGGGCAGAAATCCTGCCCCACCCAGAGATCTCGAGAAACGCTTAGGTCCGATTTTCGATGGAAAAACTCTTCGATTCCGTCGTGGACGACATCTTTCTTTTTGACACCAAAATTGCTTTTTTTTGTTTAAAAAATGGGGGCACCAGGGGACAATTTTTTTTTTAAGGGTCACTTGCTGGCCATGTTGATTTGACCGATTTTCATGCAAAAAACGTGTTTGAGCCTTTGAATGGGTCATGGTCTTCAAATGTATTGGAAGGAAGCAAAAAATGAAAATAATAGGCCGTACTCAGGGATAATAAATAGGGGATTTTTGTTAAAAAAATATGGTGCTTGTCGTGAGTGTTTGGGACGTGGGGAACGTCACATTGTGTAATTTGTTTGCTGTTAATTGTTTTAAATGTACAAAAGATGTGCAATAGCCGGATTCAGGTAAACAGCGTGGGGGGCACCATGTGCGGAAAACGCTTTTATCATCTTGCTTATTTGAAGTTGGGCCTAAATTGAACGGAGGTTTATGGCCTCCCATTTTAATAATGTAACTGAGTGCGCCCTCTGCCCCAAATGTGTATAATCCAATTATGTATGATGTATATAGCAGTGACTTAGTTTCTGACGCTTTTATTCCATCGCAAACTACGAAGGGAAGTATGCGCCGCACAACCGCATTCGTAACGACCTCCAAGAAACATGATCCTAGAGCCACCTCTGCTGAGCCGATTTTTTCAAAATTTTAACAGAACACGCGTCATTCATATTTAGGAAAAGTTCAAAAGTTTCAAGACGATAGACAAAACGGTTCAGAAGCGGCGGGTGAAAAACTACTGGGGGCAGAATTTGTCCCCCGCAGGGAATAGGGTTAAAGCAATACGCATGATTTATCATCCCGGTCGCAAATTGGGAACAAGTTCCCTATTTGCGTTTTTGCACTAGCTTGCAAGATTGCAATTTGTGATGATATATATGAATGTGTGAATAAAGTAAGACCGTATATGCTATAATTTGTATCACTTCCCGTAAAACAAGTCTCCACAGTCGTAACAAAGATGGCATAAGCACCAGCGGCAGGCACTTTAACCTAAGGGGGTCGGGGTCACTAATCGGAACATTTTTCCTATATGATTGCAACCTCATGCTTTAGCAGCATTTTCGAATTGGCCCCCCAGTAGCAATTCGTTAGCCGAGGCCCTGCGTCTTATAGTAGCACACTGATCCTCTGTTAGGCGGCCAATATCCAGGGTGATAAAGATGCACGCTGATCCTCTGTTAGCCGGCCAATATCCAGGCCATATCCAGGGTTCCAGGGGAATCGGCCAATATCCAGGTGATAAAGATGCACGCTGTCCTCTGTTAGCCGGCCAATATCCAGGCCAATATCCAAGGGTATCCAGGGATCGGCCAATATCCCAGGGTGATAAAGATGAAGAAAGGCCAAATATCATCCCTGCCGGTGCTATTCAGTCGACTGTAATGGAGCTCTTGACTCGATGCTAATGGATTATAAAGGTCGTGACTTAATTCCATCCTGCCAGGGGTACCAGAAGCTGCAAACAGTTTTCGAAAGTTTTTCGACATCTAATTTAACATAACAGAAAGAAAAAGAAGATCAGGAAGCTATTGTTTGGATATTTTTAAACTTTCGGCCTTACTCTGGAATTGTAATTGTTTAATATTTTCATCATTTTCATAATTTTTAGCATTTGAACGAAAAGTTCCACGCTAGCAGATCGTCTAATTTTCTCGCTCGAATTTGTATGTCGCGCGGCAACAAACCACGAGCCATTACTCACAACTTTCAGGAAGAAACTCGGTGATACACCACCTTTGAAAAAAGAAAGCTAAAGAAAAACAATAAACGAAAACGAATAGTGTGGAAGCAATAATTTCCAGATTTCCTGCTTACGCTATAAAGAGTAACGCCGAATAAGCAGATGATCTTATCAAGAACTCTTGTGAATACGATCTCTTCAATCAGACACAAGGTAAACTTTTTACTTTCTTCTCTTTAGTTCTTTACTGTCCCTACTCTTCTCAAGCCAAATGTGTCATGAATTTAAGACAAAAAATATGATGATGCTGAACTGCTTGCTGAATATTTAAAGTGAAATCTAAAAATATTTACGCCAAGCTCGGCATAACGACAACGATCATCGACTCATCTTCATCTTCATGTTTTGGTTGTTGCATTTTTGTTTTAGGACCCCAGCTAATCCTTGTACCTGTACTATCCTTCAACAGACTGCAGATGTGCGCAGCGCCATTGGGCAGCATTACCCTCTCAGTCCTGTATCCTTTTCCTACCCACCATCCTGTCCTATCCGTTTCCTGCCATTGTAGGTTTTTGTGTCTTTTTCCATCATCACCTCGACATGAAAAGCCACCGTATGTATTGTGGATGCCGTTGTATGTCTAAATAAAAAAATAACAATAAAAGCGGAAATGTCGTATCAGCCACTGCCTGCCGAGTGTTGGGCGCAAGGAGACTCCACGAGTCAACGCGCCCTAAAACCATAATAAACTAACAATAACCGCTGCCTGCAGCCTCATTAACAGTTTGCCAGTTTGCAACATACTGACCATCTTATGGGCCATGAGTTGAGCGTCTGTTTGTTAGCCTCGCTGGCGTGACCACTGACTGGTGCACCGGATTCTATTGGCTCCTAATGAGTTGAGCGTCTGTTCGTTAGCCTCGCTGGCGTGACCATTGAATGAGTTGAGCGTCTGTTCGTTAGCCTCGCTGGCGTGACCACTGACTGGTGCACCGTATATATTGGCTCCTAATGAGTTGAGCGTCTGTTCGTTAGCCTCGCTGGCGTGACCACTGACTGGTGCACAGTATTATATTGGCTCCTAATGAGTTGAGCGTCTGCTGACGTTAGCCTCGTTGGCGTGACCACTGACTGGTGCACCGGATTCTATTGGCTCCTAATGAGTTGAGCGTCTGCTCGTTAGCCTCGTTTCTTTTCGTCATGAAGCAAAGGTCAGATTAAACAACGATAAACTTGCAGCGCGTTATATCTTCATGACTTAAACGTACTATGTTATTAGCTGTTTTTAAAGTTACACCATAGGTATATACGACCAAATAGCCTGGTGGTGTAATTTTGGTTCGACACTCACCAAATAGCCTGGTGGTGTAATTTTGGTTCGACACTCACCAAATAGCCTGGTGGTGTAGTTTTGGTTCGACACTCGTCGCGATGACGTCTGATGACGTATTTGCGCTTCACACAATGTATTGTAGTCTGTTTTAACGTGCTGAGGGAACGATTGAGGGGTGACTGTTGGCGACTGGGACTACATATGGGCACTCTTGACCCACAACTAGATAAAATGAAACATATGGGTGCAATGAAAAGTCAACATTTCCAGTAAAAAAAATGTAGGTTGTATTGCAGTGCATTTGTCCTGCCAGCATTAGACACATCTCTTTCCACTGCGTAAGTACTGAATTTATTACAAAATTATGCGTAAATTATGAATCTGAAACAAATGAGACACTTCACATTCAAAATCAGTCGAGAAACGAAGAAGCTAACCGAGAAAAGAAGAAGGCAGGAGCTAAATCAAATCCTTCCAGTGCGCATGTCAAAATATCGGGCCGCCGTGCCTTCGATAAGTCAGACAGTGAACCTAGGAAAATTCTGCCAAACAGTCTCGTTAGTACACAATTTATTCGAAATTGCTTTGAATTTGTTTAGTTGGACGTAAACAGGACTACTGGCCGTACGCCATTATCCCCGGAACTAGAAGGGGTCACCCCCCCCCCTTCCAACACTGCAGGGGGGCACTGACCGGTGACCTCTCCGTCTTGCACCAGGCGCAGTAGGGGTGTGCCGACACACAGGTGGCGCAGTTCACCTGCCCCTTACAGCTGGCCGACGTCTCTGGCTCAGCGGCACCTGGACAATAGAGACCTTTACATACTTATCTGTTGTTCTTGCGGTCACCTGGTCAATGGGACATGTCATTTCTCTACAGTTTAAGCGCGTCCGCGGGCTGGAACATAGATGGATACATAGTGTATCACTTTTCATACGGTCAGCGGGTTACGCCCCATAATGACAATGGACTCGTCATACATCAGCTTGTCACTTCAGCGGCACCCTGACTTATATTCATTCACAACGATGTTCATGCTCGGCACTCCTGGACAAAGAATGGAAGTCGATCGTCCACCCAACCGGTCAGCATGTGGCACAGTCTGGACCAATGACACTGTCCACAGATTCGGGTCCACCAACGGCAGCTCCTCCCTGGACATGGAACATTCGTCACACATCGTCAGTGCAAGCATCCCTGTGCCGCCAACAGTGGACATGTTCACACAGTCTAGAACAGGCAAGCCTGGAACAATGACTACGTCACACAGTCTAACGGCACAATCATCGAGGACAATTGTGGTGACTGTGCATCGCACACGCAGCGACTAACAATACGTCAGGTACCATGGACACATGTGAACATGTCAACTCACACGGTCCAGCGGCACCTGGACAACGGTGATTCGAGAACCATGAAATCAACACTCGGTCAGCACCACCACGGCTATTGGTGGGTACCTAGACCAATGACATGTCACACAGTTCAGCGAGCTGTCGCAGAACTGCGCAGAACAAATGGAACACTGTCACCACGGTCAATGCACCACCAGGCGGTACCTATGAATCATATTAGTGGACATGTCCACAACAGTCAGCGGCAGCGTGAGACAAATGGGGACATGGTCACACTCGGGTCAGCGGCACCTAGAACAATGGACTCGTCACACGGTCAGCGGCAGCCTGGATCACGAATAGAACATGTCACACGGGTCACGCAAAGGACTACCTAGACAATGACATGAGATCACACGACGCATCCAAGGCGCTATTATGCGTGGAGTGCTAGGTACCTAGACAATGGACATGTTCACACCCGGTCAGCGGCAAACCTGGACATCGAAATCGGAACATGATTTACGCATTACAGCCGATCCAGCAGGGCGGCCATATTCTGGACAATGGACATTGTTCAGCGATCAGGTCAGCGGCCCTGGACACCGATGGACATTGATCACACGGCATAGCCGGTCCTAGGACCAGAAACATGTCACACGCTCAGCGGCACCTCGTGACAATATTGGAACATGTTTCACCCACTGGTCAAAGTGCGTTGTAACTTTGTACTAGACATAGAAACTCGAGAACAGCTTGTCACACAGTCAGCAATAGAGCACCCATTAAGGACATATGGGATACCATGGTCATTCACGGTCAAGCACTCGCACCTAGACAATGGACATGTCACATGAAACGAGTCAGCTGGCACCTAGACAATGCATGTCACCGGTCAGCGGCACTCTGGAATTCAATGGTAAACACTCGTCAGCCACTCGACAGATGCTTGCTATCGGGCACTCCTGGATAAGGACATTTTCTACGACAGTCAGCTGCACGATCACCTGGTTAGCCTTTCCAAATGTGAGCATGCACACCGAGTCGCAAAAGGCACCTGGACAATGGACATGTCACACAGTCAGCGGGCACCATGGACAATGTACATGTCAACACGGTCAGCTGGCACCTGACAATGGACATGGTCACACGGTCAGCGGCACCTGGAAAATGGACATGTCACACGGTCAGCGGCACCTGGACAATGGACATGTCACACACTCAGCGGTACCTGGACAATGGACATGTCACACAGTCAGCGGCACCTGGACAATGGACATGTAACACGGTCAGCGGCACTTGGACAATGGACATGTCACACGGTCAGCGGCACCTGGACAATGGACATGTAACACGGTCAGCGGCACCTGGGACAATGGACATCTTCACACAGTTCAGCCTGGTAACCTGGACCCAATGACATGTCACACAGTCAGCGGCACCTGGACAATGGACATTGTCCACACAGTCAGCGGTACCTGGACATTGGACTGTCACACGGTCAGCGACACCTGGACAATGGACATGTCACACGCTCAGCGGCACCTGGACAATGGACATGTTACAAGTAGCGGCACCTGGACAATGGACATTCACACAGCAGCGGCCACTCTGGACAATTGGACATGATGACACAGTCAGCGGTACCTGGGGACAATGGACATGTCACACAGGTCAGCGGGCACCTGGGAACATGGACATTGTCACACAGTCAGCGGTACCTGGACAATGGACCATGTTCACACAGTCAGCCGCACCTGGACAATGGACATGTCACACAGTTCAGCGGTTACCTGGACAATGGACATTGTTCACACAGCAGCGGCACCTGGACAATGACATTGTTACACGGTTCCCAGCGGCACCTGGACAAATGGACATGTCAACACGGTCGCGGCACCTGGACAATGGACATGTTCACACGGTCAGACGACACCTGGACAATGGAACATGTCACACGCGTCAGCGGCACCTGGACAATGGACATGTCACACAGTCAGCTGGCACCTGGACAATGGACCATGTCACACCGGTCAGCGGGCACCTGGAACAATGGACATGTTACACCCGCTCAGGCGGCAACCTGGACAATGACATGTCACACAGTCCAGCGGCACCTGGACAATTGGACATGTCACACGGTCAGCAGGCACCTGGACAATGGACATTGTCACACAGTCACAGCGGCACCTGGGACAAATGGAACAATACGCATGCACATTCCGAGTCAGCAGCGGCACCTGGACAATGGACATGTTCACACAGTCACGTCAGGGAGGGTACCTCGAGACAATGTGGGACAAATGGAAGCTCCAGGCCAGTTCAGCGGCACCTGGGACAATGCGACATTCACACAGTCGCGGCACCTGACAATGGACATGTTTCACGCGCTCAGCGGCACCTGGACAAATGGTGGCACACTGTCAACGGTCACGGGGTTCAGCGACACCCCATGGGCGACAAATGGACATGTCACACGGTCAAGCGGCGTACCTTAGAGACAATGTGACATGTCACACAGTCAGCGGCACCAGGACAATGGACGATGTCACACAGTCGCGGCACCTGGACAATGGACATGTCACACGGTCAGCGGCACCTGGAAAATGGACATGTCACACGGTCAGCGGCACCTGGACAATGGACATGTCACACATTCAGCGGCACCTGGACAATGGACATGTCACACGGTCAGCGGCACCTGGACAATGGACATGTTACACGGTCAGCGGCACCTGGACAATGGACATGTCACACGGTCAGCGGCACCTGGACAATGGACATGTCACCACAGTCAGCGGCCACCAGGACAATGGACATGTCACCACAGGTCAGCGGCACCTGGACAATGGACATGTCACACGGTTCAGCGGTTACCTGGACCAATGGAATGTCACACGGGTCAGCGGCACCTGGACAATGACATGTCACACGGTCAGCGGCACCTGGACCCAATGGACATGGTCTCACGCTCAGCCGGGGCACCTGGAACCAAATGGACATGTCACCACCGGTCAAGCGGCACCTGGAAAATGGACATGTTCAAACACGGTCAGCGGCACCTGGGAACAATGGACATGTCACACGCTCAGCGGTACCTGGACAATGGACATGTCCACATCAGTCAGCGGCACCTGGACAATGGACATGTCACACAGTCAGCGGCACCTGGACAATGGACATGTCACACAGTCAGACATCTTTTCAATGTCGCGCAAAGCTCTAATTTTCGGTGGGCGATAACTCCCATATGACCGCTGTCTGACCGCTGACTCACTCAGCGGTCAGACAGTGGTCAGACAGTGGTCAGACAGCGGTCAGACAGCGGTCAGACAGCGGTCAGACAGTGGTCAGACGGTCAGACAGCGGTCAGAAAGTGGTCAGAGAGCGGTCAGAGAGCGGTCAGACAGCGGTCAGACAGTGGTCAGAGTTCAGACAGCGGTCAGACAGTGGTCAGATAGTGGTCAGACAGCGGTCAGACAGTGGTCAAACAGAGGTCAGACAGCGGTCAGACAGCGGTCAGACAGTGGTCAGACAGTGGTCAACAGTGGTCAGACAGTTGGTTCAAAGACAGCGGGTCAGGACCAGCGGTCAGACATTGGTCATAGTCATTAGTCATAGTCATTTATTAGAATTCATTTCCACGTTGGTGGTTCTTATGAATTCGGTCAGCCCAGTTTACATAATACCATTAAAATTGCGTGACAGTAAAAAGACAGGGAAAATAAACACGCGTTTGCTGCTAAACATTCCTTATTAATACAGATGATACATGATACGACTAAAAAAGATGATCGCAGGTTCTTCCGGGAAATATGCAGTGCACGTTCACTATGCGACTATGCAGTGGGACCGGCGCCACCGGCGCCCGGCACGTGCAGGACCGGGCGTCCATGATTGATGCCGCCCCTGAACGCACCTCGTTCGAGATTTTGGCCATGTCGCCACTTTGGGAGCTGCAGCATCCCGGCCACCGCGGCGCGAGTCTCGCGCGCCGTCACATTGTGCTCGGCGAAAAACAAACATGGCCGTATTGCGATGGGACACTGTGTCAGAATCTAGGGCCCTGTCCACCTGTGTACAATTCGTCTGCGCACCATCTCACCCACCCTCATCCAGCCCAGCGCTTCTTAGTGCAGGTGAGAATTTGCTCTGAGCGGTACTCCAGTCACAAGCCTTGGCCGCGAAGTTTCAGTGTCTTTTGAACGGCCGATGGTAAGTTGACACTGGGCCGGCTCCTCCCCATACGGAAAGGTTATATTGGGATTGTGGGAAAAATATGGGGCGTTGGACGAGAGTTTTGGACGTCGGGTGTGAGATGATGGCGGACCTTGTAGAGAGATGAAGGATGGAGTTGCACTTTCGGACAACCATGGTAATGTGCATCCCATGTTCAGTTGCTGTCGAGGGAGAACTCCTAGAATTTTGACAGTTTTACTTTGATATATTGTCTTGCTATATTGTATAGCGAAATGCTTTTCGCCTTTTTGAGAGACTGTTTTTGTTCCAATAAGAGTTAAGAAAGTTTTGTTTGGGTTCATTTTTTAAGCTGTTTGGCCTGGAACCATTTTTGAAGATCGACGATAGTCTTCCTCAACTCGTCTCCTGGATCTGATTAGGCCGGCAACTGTTGGTGTGGAATGGGTCGAGAAGTTGGGTGTCGTCTGCATAGGACAGGAGTCGGCCGTGGGTGAGGAAAGAGGATAGGATCGTTGATGAAACGATGAGGAAGAGGATTGGTCGAGGATGCGTCAGACCCGGTCATACAGCGGTCAGACAGCGGTCAGACAGTGGAGTCCAGAGTTCAGACCAGCAGGTCAGACGTGGTTTCAGAGTTCAGACACGTCACGACAGGTGGTCAAGACAGTGGTCCAGACATGGTCAGGACAAGCGTTGTCAGACAGGCGGTCAGACAGCGTCAGACAGCGGTCAGACAGTGGCTCAGGTAACGGTCAGAGACGAGCCGGTCAGAAAAAGTGGTCAGACCAAGCACGGTCAGACAGCCGTCAGACCCTCCCGAATTACGCTGGTGAAGATCGCCCAGCGCGTTCCAGACGATCGCGTGGTCAGACAGTGGTCAGACAGTGTCAGGACTCAGTTGGTTCCAGGAACAGGCTGGTCAGACAGTGCGTCAGACAGTGGTCAGACAGGAGCGGGTCAGACAAGCGGTCAGACAGTGGCTCAGATACGGCTAACGTAACATATTATAGCGATCAGGACAGCGGTCAGAACAGCTGGTCCAGGCATGGTCATTCAGACCCTCGGTCAGAGTCAGACAACTGTCATGTCAGTGGGTACAGACGACACTTGGTCAAAGACAGCGGTCAAAGACTCAGTCAGACAAGCGGATTCAGCGGCGAGTGGTCAGACAGTTGGTCAGACAGCGGCGTCAGACAAGCGGTCAGACAGCGTCAGACAGTGGTCAGACAGCGGTCAGACAAGCGTCAGACAGTGGTCAGATTCAGCACAGCGTGCGACCTCAAAGAGTGGTCGTAGATCATTGGTCAGAGATGCGGTCAACTACGTGGTCAGGTTCAGACAGGGTGCAGAGAGCGGATGTCAGACAGCGGTCAGACAGTGGTCAGACCCGGTCATACAGCGGTCAGAGCTCAAGCGGTCAGACATGGTCAGAGGTTTTCAGACAGCGGTCAAGCCGAAGTACGAGTGCGATTAGTGGTCAGGACAGCGGTTCAGACCAGCTCGGTCAAACAAGAGGTCAGTACTCGAGGCAACGTTCAGACAGCGGATAGAAAGTCAGCCCGGGTGCAGACAGCTCGCAGGTCCCCAGACACAGCGTGTGTCTTGACAGTTTGTGCAGGCGACTTGACCACGCATGGTAGTAGAGACTCTTTCACGTGACGATAGACACAGAGATGCTGCACTGCATACCCTCCAACTCTGCCACGATGCACATAGCACGTGCCTTTAACCTTGACTTAGGAGCCAAGATGCATTCTATCAAAACTCGGGGCTGAAATAAGCCAGACCCCAAGGTCAAGTATTGAGGACTCTCTCGCCTGCACTAGCGGAGTTTTTTAAGCTGCGTGATATTCGGAGGCTAAGGGAAAAAACGCATGCTAACGGTGCCCCGTTCAAAGTTTAGAAGCTGTGGACGGGCTGTTTTGATTTCAGGAGCCTGTACCGGAAGCACCTGATCAAATGATCATGCATCTCTCGAGACAAGCTTCATTTTCTAGCGTGCCTAGATCCGCAGTAGCAGTAAGGCAGTTGATGCATACGCAGTCATTAAAGAGATTCGCTGCAAACCACTCCGCCTAAGATCTATCGGACAGGACGTGCTGTATCGCTCATACCACTTGTGGGACGACCCTCAACTCAACACTGATACATGCTAGCCAATGCTAATTAAGGTAATACGTTATATATAATCACCGGGTCCTTCCACGGTCCTTCAATTTAATTGGTGCGCATCATCATGCCTTCAGAACCCTGTCTTATGGTGTCACAATGAGATGCGCAGGCGCCTAAGTGCCCTTCAGTAGACTTTACCCTAGTCTGCTAACAAACCGGAAGCGGTACAGCAAGACGCACGCTCAGCCTCTCCAGGTGACGACCAATCGTCCTTAGGAGCCATAGATGGGAGCATAGTCCGGATTCGCACCCTGCAGCTGAGTCGGAGGGCACCGTGCTTTCCAGCGGCTCGCAGCCAGAAGGACACTAGACCAAACAACGTAGCGTCCCCGGCCACAGTGCAGACTCAATCGCAGAGCTGTTAGGGAGCCGAACTAGATTTACGACCTCAGCCAGGGATTGGCAGAGACAGACAGGAGAAGCCAACGACAGACTGCATGCGCCTATCGTAAGTGGTGTGCGACGCTGAGGCAGCGGCAAGAGAGTCAGCAGCGTCAAGGCGCGAAGGCTAAAGTGCTCTTCAGGCCGGACGCGCGCTCCATGCACAGCCTTTCCACAACATCGCAGGTCATTAGGTATGCGCGCGCCAGAATGAAGCACACCATACGGCGTGCAACGCGGACACCTGGCCCATGGCTGAGGTGCGCTATCCGCCGATGCGGAGCAGGACAATGACTAACGCGCCAGACGGCCTGCAGCGTCAGGTAGGCAGCGTTCAAGACACTCCGTTCTAAGCGAGGCCAATAGAAAACGTGCGCCTGCTGCAGGTCAGGTCGGGCCCGACCCACGTTACTGGCGGGCTCCACGCGGCTCGACGCCGGACGGGCCGGCAGCGTGTGGCGTTACTCAGTCGCTACCTTGGGCTTCATCGCCAAGCGGAGGCTGGATCCAGAAAATCTCAAAAGGAGGGGGCCCATCAATTGCGAAGCGATACATGGTGCCACGCCTCAACTCCTACCCTATTACCATTTCCACGAAATCCTAGACAAAAACTAAGAGATTACGCGGAATCTTGTGGCGCCCCACCAAGCTCCTAATATTGAGTGTCACGCTTGAGCAGCTGCCACGCCCTTATGTTCCAGCATTTTTTTTTTAATTTGCAAATATGTTGAGGTCCCCCAGGTCAGGCTACAGAAGCTGACCCAGCCCCTCAGCCGCAGTCAGAGTGCCCACGCTTGACGAACCGGTCAGAGTGCTCATCTACATAGAGCGAGCGGCGCCCAGAGTGCCCTAACTGATAGAGCAGTCGACGAGTAAGAGTGCCCTTATGCGAAGCCGCAGTCAAAGAAGTGGTCCGCTGGTCCACGGCCAGAGTGCCCCCTCAGACGGCCAGGGTGCCCCTCAGGCGTCCAGAGTGCCCCCTCAGGCGGCCGGAGTACCCCCTCAGGCGGTCATGGTGCCCCTCAGGTGGCCAGAGTGCCCCCTCAGCCGGCCAGAGTGCCCCCTCAGGCGGCCAGAGTGCCCCCAAAGGCAGCAAGAGGACCACCTCAGTCTGTCGAAGTGCCCCCTCAGGCGACCAGTGCCCTCTCAGGTGGTCAGAGTGCCCCCTCAAGTTCGAGGCCCAAGGGGGCATGACCCCCTGGCCCCTTCCTCTGGATCCGCCACTGCCTAGGCGGTCCCGGACTACTCAGATAGCGAGATAGAGAGCAAGACTCTGACAGATAGCTCATATCATGCGGTGATACATACCTGGAAATGTTGATTCAGCAGACGATGTAAGATCAATAGTTACGCAGCGATGTGAATGTCGCAGAACGAGCGCTGGTTATTATTGTATGTCTCCAACATTCCTAGAGCCGTTGTCTCGGAGAATATGGGACAAAGTCGCATTGTTGGTACAACGGTCAACGACCGTCATTTATGGCGCAGCTGAGAAGAAAAGGGGGAAAATAACCGTATGTTCTACCACTGCTGACTGCACTGTGGGCAGATTGACTGTTCTAGCACGACATGGGTCCGAAAATAAATTATCTGGGAATGCTATGAAACCTATACCATTGTGTTCGTCATTTTTCATACCACATTGTCCTAAGATTTGTTTTCAATGCGGGTGGTATTGAGATTTCCTTCAACCGTAAAATATTTATTAAAGGTGGCATGGTATTTCATGGTCACCTTTAATTAATGGAGTTGGGACTGAGACAGCAGATTTGTAGAGCAGATCAAAAATGGGTTGTAGTGAAAAAATTGCCTCCCTCGCTACCATAAGTAATTTCGACAAAGGACTAGTGGGCCCCTTTTTGAAGAAGAAGTTTCGGGGCACGAAAAAGACTGCCCCGCGACCCGAAACCACCCCGAAACTTCTTATAAAAGGGGCCCAATAGTCTTGTGTCAAAGTTACTTACAGTTAGAAGTTCCTCTAAGTTACTACTACCACCGAAGTTTCGTTGGAGAGAAACTTTGGCTTCTAAAAGGGGCCCACTAGTCCTGTGTCGAAGTAACTTAACGTAGCGAGGTAATTATCCACGCACAACCCATTTTTCTATCTGCTCTACAAATGTGCTGTCTCAGTTAAAAAAACGTGATAAAAGTGAGCTATTCCCTTTAAACTTAGATTTTCGGGTCGCGTCGTCGCGTCGGCCGGACCCGCCTTCCACACATTGCGACAGCGTGTCTTTGGAGCAAAAGAACGCAAGGGCGCCGGATCCTTCCAAAAGTTGGGTGGGTAGTGGCATTCTGAAGTCGATTCTTTCCATGCAACGCCCATAGGCGTAATGATAAAATCTGAAAATGTTGGGGGCAACCTGCCCCCCCCCCCCGGTTCCTGCGGCATTGAGAGAGCGAGTCAAATTTGAGAAGGAAATGTACATATTTATTATGTTTATACACCAAAAGATAGCTCTGAGTTCGGGAAACATAACGAACCCAAAACTATTGGCAATCACGCAAACGCTTATGCTGTTAATGTAAATTTAAGTAGGTATTGACCCGGCAGACACAGGGGTCACTGTTTTCTGTAACACGATTCTTTTAGCCCCCCCCCCCCATCCTTGTATATTTGGAACCAATAAGACCATCGCGCTTATTCAAACGGCAATCGATAGCCCAAAAATGTCTTAAAACGTAAAAAATATGTTGCCCTAGAGGACACAGGTGACGTCCAGGTCAGGTCAAAGGTCAAAATCTAGCTTTTAGAGTTTATGGGCCATACTTTCCATTCAAAGCCTTTGGTTGCAACAATGATCACCCAGAGTGCTCTCAAAAGTATGATACACATCTCGCATGAGCTCCAGGAGGATTGCTTGTAAAATGTCAAGGTCAAGGTCAGGTCACAAAAGCCAAGGTCAAGGTCAGGTCACATAAGCCAAGGTCACTATGCTAAAAAAAGCAAACGAAAGTCATGCAACACATGTTTTATATACTATTATACGTGTAAAACTCGACATAGATGCTCATTTTACCCCCTGACTAAATGTACGTGAAGTGAAGGTCAAGAGAAGGTCAAATTCAGGTCACATGAAGTCCACTACCCGTGTGCATATAACGTTCACTACATGATTAGTCATAATTATTTATCCAATTTTTGGGTGATGCATAACCATTTTCCCTTTCATATTGTATCGTTCACATGCATTTCGATTCATTATTCTTCCCCTCCCTTCCCACTCCCCCCCCCTGGCCCCACACTGTGAGAGGGATGTGGACTGTGGAGCACTTTCCACGTCCTCTCGCAACTTACCATAAGTTCTCAATGTGCGTTCAGTCCAGCAGGTCGCGCCTAATAGGCAGCGAGCACAATCAGCATAGGTGGATAATTGCCTAAATGCCTAAATTGCCTAAATTGCCTAAATTGCCTAAATTGCCTAAGTGCCTTTTCCACCAGCGATCCAGCCTAAGTTGAAACGAGTGAGGGCGGGTAGGGGAGGGGAGGGAGGGGAGGGGGAAGGGAGAGGGACGGCCGTTCACGGCCGCTTAAAGGGAAATATTATCCTTTTCCTACACAATTGAAGTTATCACTTGAAACCGACAGACGAGACCAAAATATAATGTGAGTTGATCACATTTGCATTTAAACATTCCTAATGAAAAATATTTCCAGATTGAATTTATAGGCGCTCCACGCTTATAACAGTAGGTATATGTATGCCTGAAAGCTGACGCTGAGAAAGCTGGGACTGTGACAGACCTGTCACTCCACGTTAAATCGACCAAGGCGTGACACCCTCATGTCATCAATGTTTACAAAAATTGGTATAGGGGGTACTCTCGGGCACTGAAACGATCTGTAAAAGTTATACCGCAATCTTAACAGCACTTACGGAGATATCGCCCCAGGCATGTTTGCGATGTCATGCTGCCCAATATCAATGTGAGCCTATATCACCATGATTTATGACGGAATATATTTTTGAATCTACTTTTTATTAATTAAGTAACGTCCGTCCGTCCGTCCATGCCTCTGTCATCCACAAATACGCGAAAAGCTCGAGAACGGCTGCTTCTGGGTGCACGAAAGTTGGCACACAGGTCCGCTGACAGGGGCGCACCATCGTATCAGAACATGGCGTTGATTCGACAAAGGGGTCGGCCGCAGCACGTGCACAAGTGGCGCCCATTCGTTTAACATGGGAAACGGTCAATTTATACACAGCAAAACGCGGCGTGGATCCCAGGCCGATAGCTCTGGAGTCGAGGGTCGCAGCGACATGCGACAAACACGGTTCGATAGAGAAAAGATGAACCTGGCGTATAGAAAAGGGTGGGGTGCCTCTGCACGTGCGCACGTGAACACCCCTGTTCTATATCTCAGGAACGGCAGAACCGATTGTGTTCAAATTTGGTGTGTGGCTAGGGACCCCTCAGCCGCCGCTTATCCACGAGTGAAGGATTGGGTGCCTCTGCACGTGCGCACGTGCACACCCCTATTCTATATCTCAGGAACGGCTGAACGATTGTGTTTTCGAATTTTTGGTGAGTGGTTAGGGACCTCTCAGCAGCCGCCTTCCCACAAGTTCAGGTGTGCGGTGGCTCTGCACGTGGCGCACGTGGCGTATATATCTCATATATATATATACTATATATATATATATGAGATATATATATATATATTATACTATATATATCATATATATGAGATATATATATATATATATATATATATATTGAGGATATATATATATATATATATATATGATATATATATATATATATATTATATATATATTATACTTATATACTAATTATATAATATAGTAAGGCGTATATATCCCCTAATATATATCTCAGGAACGGCTAAGCCGATGGTGTTCAAATGTGGTGTGTGGTTAGGGGCCTCTCAGCCGCCACTTTCCTTTAAGTCAGGGGTGAGTGTCTCTGCACGTGCGCACGTGCGCACCTTTTTTGTATCTCAGAAACTAATTGCTCGATTGAGTTGAAATTCGCCACACATTTCCTTTACGCTCGCTCGTTCATCGCCAACTACGGCGCTTTACTGGTAATTACGCTGGGTATTTAAATATATGGCTTTATAAAAATATGGTTATATACATATATGGCTATATAAATCGCCGGCATATAAATATATGTCTATATAAATCAAAGACATGATAAATATATGGCTATATAAATCAAAGACATTATAAATATATGGCTGTATAAATATAAGGTTATATAAATTGATGGTAATATAAATTTTGGCTTTCTAGTAGTTATTTATTTATTTATTGATGCAAATCACCTAAGGGTGAAAGCACTCACTGACAGGAGAAGTTATGAGTAAAAATATAACCAGAAATAAAAGCAAAGGTTATGATAACAATATACATAAAATAGTAATATAATTAAATGTACATAAAATGATAAAAAAGTTAAATACCGTATAGTATAAGATACTATTTACAATAGGGGATGAGGTGATAAAATCGTACAACATGATGATGGTGCCTATGTGTGAGAGTTTGACACGCATCGTATCGCATGCCCTCTGTACGGGCTTAGACTGTCACTAGAAACGTCTGCGGTCAACTCACAGTCAACAAAACAGTTTGTGACCTTGGGCAAACGGCAAATTATTCCACGCTGAACAGTGCTAACTCTTGTCTGCGGTTCGTGAAAGAGGTTTCGGTTGCGGGTCGATCGGGCGGGCACATGCAGATGCAAGTTTGCAAGGAGTGGTGTGTCCAGCTTTGTGGATAGGATGTTTCTGAGACAGAGAAGATCGTGCTGGACCCTCCGGGCGGCCAGAGATGGAACTTTGAAGCGGCGGCAGAGGTATGTGTTTAGGATATTGAAGGCGCGGACCCGGAAAAGGTGTGATGTGATAGCCACATCAGCAACTTGTGCTGAACCCAATCGATCTGTACCGTGTGGAAATTGGCCGCACCAGCCCAGATCACACACTCGTACTCCAGGATTGAGCGAATGTACACTGGAAAAGTAGGCGGCAGGCAGAGCCGTGCGGTTAAACTTTGAACTACTCGTCGAACCTGTCTGAAAACAACAAATGGTAATTCCGAGCGATCGTTTCACTCGTTTGACGACAGGACTGTATAACAGTCAATTTAGTGTTCAGTGCTACGCCCATGTCTCTGATCTCACCAACGTGCGGAGCTGAGATGTATTAATCAAATAGGTTGTTTTGACTGGTGCGCACCTGAGGGTCAAGGTAAACGTTTTTGCACTTAACCCTATTAGTGGCAGGGGGGCAAATATTGCCCACCCCTCATGTTTTTCTTAAATATC
>VOPJ01009364.1:9314-48846 GCA_014673585.1 Semibalanus balanoides
TATACACCAATTTTGGAACAAAAAAGCGAGAGATGAGGGTGTAATTTGGGATACAAAATGGTCGAAATGTCGTGGAATGCCCCAGTTAGAGTATTAGGCAGGTATGCACTATGCAGTTCTGAGTTGTGCTGTAAGCGCAGTGTACAGAAATGTAGCCACATTATTGCAGTGCATCTCAATTATGTGTTAAAAGCACTTTTCACACTTGACATCTGTTCTTGTTGCATGGTAATCTGCTATAATATCGGAACATTTCAAAACACTGAACTTGTCATGTTCCTGGTGTCTGGGGGTGTGCTGGAGCTTTAGGTCATCTGAATCACCAATAGCAAGAAATGTTTTGACACATCCGACCCTGCTGTCTGTAGCTTATCCCATGCCATTGTGTATTGTAATGTCAATAGTTTGCATGCTTGGCTCCATGAACAATCCATCTTGAACTGATTGAGCTTACTGCACAGTGCACATATTGCATTTTATAACTTAAAGGAAATAGTTCACCTTTTACAAAACACAATTTGATTATATTTTCAAATACAACTTCTTTTCATTAAATGGTCAAATAATAGACCTCATCATCGCGCCGATTCAGGAAGAAGGACGTCGTAAATTATTAATTTCACAAACTATATGCGCACTCTCCGCAAACGTCAAACGTTGGCTCAGCCAATCAGATCGAATGTTATAGTCGCTACGATTACTGTATAGGCCTCTGCCCCCAGGTGTGTGAGGCCCACAATCTTTGACAAAAAGTATCAAATATATTCGGCTGGAGAGCCCTTTCAGCCCAGAAACTTTTGCGAAGCAAGGGTTTTTTCAACAACGGGCTACCAAAACTGCTATCTCAGTTCAAAACCCATGTTGAAGGTGAACTATTTCCTTTAACCCGCGCACCGCAGGGGGTTCGCGCCGAACACGAACTGCAGCGGGTGGTTGATTCCCCCTGAGATCTTGAAAACTACGCTAACGTAACGACAAGCGGAAAGCGGCATTAGATAGCTCTAGGCAAGCTCTATCAAAAGTATATTCAGTCTTTTTCTTAGGATCAGGTCACAATTGAGGTCATCAGTGGTCATCCAAAGGTCAGATTTTCCGGTTTTAAGGACCTCGCTTTTCCAGAAGCTTCCCAAATATATTCGGAAACTATGATAGCTAGGAAACAAACGGGTTTAAGTAAGCAATCGTAAGTCCTATTGACAAAATGCAATCGCCATGCATGTTATCAGAAATTTGAGATCAGATGCTAATAGGTTTAAGCCTCCAGAGGTCATCAAAGGTCAAGAATAGACTATGTTTTAGGCAAAGCTGTTTTTTCGTGAATAATATGTTTCACCTGAACAAAGATATGGGAAAATAATTTTGACGACGCCATCGTGTTTGTCTTGTCAAGGCGCTTTGAAACATATTAGTGGTGACCTGTTTAGGTCAACTGATAAATTTGACATTAGGTCAAGGACATTTGGTGACCCAGGTAGGTCATATTGCATATGGGGCGGCTCGACGAGAAAAACATATTGGTGTCATCTGATCGTCTCTATCTTTATTCTATCAATAGTTATTAGCAAACAATTATGATGACCTCAGATGGCCTTAGATGACCTTGCAAAGATCACTGAGCAATAATTACACTTGGGTCATCAATAATGAGCTAAAACAGCATGATTCTGAAATAATTGGACTGATCTAATGCAATATCTGTGAATAGGAAACATTTGTATATTGTCCCGTTCACTTCCTTAGGTCACCGATGCAAAAAATCCGAGATAAACGAGTTGTAGGTACCTCATGAAATCCTGCAAGTTTCAAATATTTTGAGAAAATGCTGTGGCTTTGGCACGACACAAATAGGTCACTTGACGTGATATTGTGACATGACCTGAGTTGACCTTAAGTCCAAACTTTCCCAAAGTGTTGGTAATTCATGCCCAAACAGCTGTGCGAAATTTGGCGGCGCTGCGCGCCGCCGTTTCTCCGCTACTTCTGAAAAAATAACTGAGGGGGGAATCACCACCTGCAGTGCGCGGGTTAAGTGAATGTATGACCGCTCCTATCACACGCGGGTAGTTACTAGTTACTATCGCAGGCTGGCGGTATCACTACAGACAGTCTGCAGCTGCGAGTCCTGTCCCGTCTGTCCCGTCTGTCCCGTCTGTCCCGTCTGTCCCGTCTGTCCCGTCTGTCCCGTCTGTCCCGTCTGACCCGTCTGTCCCCGTCTGTCCCCGTCTGTCCCCGTCTGTCCCCGTCTGTCCCCGTCTGTTCCCGTCTGTCCCCGTCTGTCCCCGTCTGTCCCCGTCTGTCCCCGTCTGTCACTAATCACTAATTACTAATCAATGTATTGTGTATTCTCCTATCCATTTGCTGCATCTTGCCAGGCACTCACAGTCTATATCAGTGATTATAATAATCCAGTCACATGCGGCCATCCAGTCACAAGCGGTCATCCAGTCACCTGCGGTCATCCAGTCACCTGCGGCCATCCAGTCACCTGCGGCCATCCAGTCACATGCGGCCATCCAGTCACATGCGGTCATCCAGTCACCTGCGAGCATCTTGGCATCGAGCTGCCAACCACAATGGGATCGCCATAGGATGATCCCATGGCGACGTGGTCATTGCTAGACCGTTGCTTCCAATCTTGGTCGGTAGAAGAGCGACCCGGAGGTAATATCGACAGTCAGCCGTTGGCGTAGCGAGCCGAAGACGTCCGCTGCGCTCAGCGCTGAAACGACACAAGCTAGATTGTTTTCGCGCAGCACGGTGGTGCTCTTGAATGTTTGGTCGCACTTTGCTACCAGGTTACAATGCTGTAAGGTATATATGTACCGGCAAGGTACACACTTATTTGAAGTTTCATGTAGCAGTTTATTGAACTGTCAACAGTTGAGCCGATGCAAATTTGTCTTTAATGTACTTATATGAATTGCTCGTACTTAAAATTTTGAGAAATTTTGACTGCGCGTGGTTATCACGGGCACACAGTTGGTTGTTGGCTCTTCCTCCTGACATAAGTACTCCTGTATGTATGTAGTATGTACCATCACTACAGTCCTATCGGTAGACGTGTATCATCACTACAGTCCTATCGGTAGACGTGTACCATCACTACATTCCTATCGGTAGACGAGGTCGTGGCTGCTGGTGTCCAGACGACAAGCTACAGTCACTGGTTACCGGTTCGGACGCGGTCGCTAAGAACGAGCGATAATTTCACCGTCGGTCACAGTAGGTGGCGCCGTGATCGAGGCAAAATCGAACCAGGGCGGCCGCTCTCCGCTCGCCCACCGGCAGTGAAGGCTTCGCGTTTGGGACCCACGACACTATTGTCCCTAGTTAGAACTGACCGATGTCCTCCTCTGTTTCAGTGCCGGTGTCTGACTTCGACACGTCTTTCGCTGCTGCAGATGCGTAGAGTGTAGGTAGGTGACGAGATGACAGTACCGTACATCACTGCGTTAACGCTTCGCCCAGTTGTGGCGCTCAGTTTCAGACTGAACAGTTTGAGTTATTTGTATCGTTACAAATGTTCGATTGGAACGCAAAACTTATCTAAAGCAATTATCGGTGATTTTATTAAGCTAATACGCAATATTTGCATAGTTTTGCTGTTATAGGCATAAGGCAATGGCCATGCGGATCATCTATCTAAACTAGCAGCATATCTTTGACACAATAGTATAATAAGAAATAGTTTATATTGTTATAATGGCGGAAAGAACCATTCTAAATGTATTTCGTATGTAACAATGATTTGTTGCAAGACGGTGACTGAAGCGGCTAGTTCTCAGTTTCATGGACAGATGTATCTGCTAGTACAACGCGCGCTAGACCGAAGCTGTAACATTAGCGTTCCGCTGGTGGTCGCCGTATGACCGCTCCTATCACACGCGGGTAGTTACTAGTTACTATCGCAGGCTGGCGGTATCACTACAGACAGTCTGCAGCCGCGAGTCCTGTCCCGTCTGTCCCGTCTGTCCCGTCTGTCCCGTCTGTCCCGTCTGTCCCGTCTGTCCCGTTCTGTCCCGTCTGCCCGTCGTCCCGCCACATCCCGTCTGTCCCGCCCACCTCCGGTCTGTCCCGTCTGTTTCCGGCCACAGATCTGCCGGCTCGCATACAGGGTACCGGTTACTGCTCTGACCCTGTGACCCTGGCTAGGATGGTGTGTGCCCCGGGCAGATGGTAGCGGCGAAGTCCCGCGGCCAAAACGTCATGGTTTGACGAGGTCGTCGCCGACCAAAGCCTTCAGAAAGCACACTAAAGATTGGCTCGCGCATTTACTTATCGAACCATGACGCGCGGTCCTGGCTGTAGAATGCTGTGACGTAATTGACTAATTCTTGCGCTGTTTTGTCCACAGTGATTCATGTTGAAGAAGGGCTGGCCCGTTATTCATCAGAACATGCTGATTGTTGGCTGATGAAAGAGACGATAGCGCCGTGATCCTCGATAATCTTTACGGACAGGTATGTTTTTGGTCAAGTCAGTTGCAAAATGCTTACTTATATAACAACCATATTTATTATATTACTTATAGTTATGTATGTTACTTATATATGTATATTACTTATGCGCTTATATTACTTATATTACTTATATATTTATTTATTTATTTATATTAAATAAATAAATAAATACGGAGATGTGTTGAAGCGGTGCTACACGACAATAATGTATGACAGCAGCGTTGACAACCGGCTTCATCTTTACCTCGCGCTGCTCACTTTCAGACCGCGCAATACTCACGATGAGTCTCAACTCGGGTAAGCCGATCAAACCGCTGTACCTGGCCACCGACCTGGACAGCCTGGAGGAGCACATCTACCGCAAGATGGACTCTGTGAAGCTGGCATCGGCCAAGAAGTGCTGCGGCACTGCTGACACCGTGTTCATTGCTGCCGGAGAGGCGCTGCGGACCGGTGACGAGGAGCGCGCCTACGTGCTCTACATGAAGTACATGGAAATACTCAAACTCATCCGCCGCAAACCCGAGTACAAGAAGGACGAGAAGTACTTCAACAGTCTGCTAGGGCTGAAGAAGTTTGAGCAGGCGCTCTCGTCCTGCGAGTGTCTGCAGACGGATCTGAAGAAGCGCTACGCCTTCAAGCTGGAGGAGGAGGAGGCGAAGCAGCTGATCGAGAAGCAGGAGAAGCTCGCGAAGCAGGAGAAGCTCGACAAGGCGACGAAGCGGGGCAGCAGTGTAGTGCCAGCATCGAAATCCGTCAGCCAGATAGGCGTCACTCCCCCGATCGCACCGTCCGCCTCGGATGACCCGTCCCCCTCCTCCGCCGAGTCCTCCATCTCCTGCCCGGCACTGAACGCGCTCATCAAACAGGAGAGCACCTCGCACCTGATCGTGGACGTGCGGCCGGCGGCCGACTTCAGCGCGTCGCGGCTGGCCAGCCGATTCGTGGTGAGTGTGCCGGCCGAGCTGGTGCGACCCGGCGTCACGGCGCCCGCGCTGGAGGCGCAGCTGCCCGAGCCGAGCCGGCAGCTGTTCGCGCGCCGGCGCAGCGTCGACCGGCTCATCCTTCTCGACTGGAGCGGCGCCGACGAGCCCGGCGCGCCGCTGGCCACGCTCCGCGACGCCATCGTCAAGTGGGACATGGCGGCGTACCGCGCGCGGCCCGTTCACGCTGCGCCGCGGCTACCCAAGATTTGGGCTTGCAAAACAAAACTGCGACCCCGAAGTGCTGACGAACCAAAACCCCGAAAAGGCGGCGCGGCCGCCCGACGCCGGCCGCCGCGGGGGGGCCGCCGCCCGCCCTCCAGCTTCGCGCAGCAGTAGAGTTCTGGGAAGAGCCAGCATGGGCGACACAGGGCTCGCCGGAGACTCGGACCGGCGGGCCCGGGGGCTGCGCCTCCAGCGCGGGCGCCCGCTGACGGCCGGGTCCGCACCAGCTCGGCACGGCCACACTTCATTCCAGTCGGAATCTCCGCGTGGCTGAAGGCCGGTGATGTCAGGCGCTCCACGCGGAGACACCGCATCACGAGTCGGGCCGTCCGGCAAGCGCGCGCGCAGCGGGTCGGGGGATGTCGACTCAGGTGCCGAGAACGAATAGGCGGCGTCCTACGCATCCGTCTGCGGAAGGAGTGAGCCGGCGCTTTCGTTGGAGGTGGACCGGCGCGGGGTAGTCGGACTGGCAGGAACTGCGGCAGGAGCGGGTGGACGGTGGGCACGGGGGGTGGGAGACCGGCACGTCATGCCGACGGCGGACGTGCCATCACAGCAGGCTGCGGGGGGGACGACTGAGCTCAGGTCTCGGGGGCGCTGAGATGCGGGGGACTTGTCACGTGCATAGGGGTAAGGCGCGAGCACGATACCTCGGCGTGCGGCCACACGCACAGGGGGGATGTTTGCGCGTCGCAGGAGGAGTCGACTGGCGTTGTCGCAGCCGGTTAGCATCCGTGGGCGGGCATGTGCGGACGGCCGAAGCTGGTCACTCGCTGAAAGCGGCCTTCCGGGGACTGACGGGGAATCAGGCGCGCAGTGTCGTGAGCGAACGCTCTTCCTCGGTGCCTCCAGCCCGTTTAGAGGGTGTAACGCCGCCTCCCCAGGTCGTATCAGGGGGATCCACGTGCTGGCTCAGCGAGATCGAACTCCTTCGCACCCTAGAAGGCAAAAATGAGTGCACCCTAAGTGTCTGTGCTGGAATCCAGGCTGCTCACATATAACGTTCTTGTTTAAGATTTACCCGCGATAGCAGAAGGACTTGGTGTTATAGAATTGGACAAAGAGTTACATGTATAGTACTATTCTATGTTTCGGATGCGCTTCGGTCCAATAGTAAAAGCGTATCAATCAAAGGGTTTGGCATGCGGCGGCTAAATTGGGATCGAGAACGCTCTTTAGCATACCCCGCAGACGCAATGACCTGATCACGCGCCGCCTGAGATTAACATTCACAATATGGTGATTCTTTCAGCTGAACGTGAATACCGGAGGCGACAAGCCTCACGCGGGGCCGCGGTCGTATCCCGACACGCTAAGACGGAGTCGAACCCACGGCCGTCCTGCGCGAGGCGCGCGCGTGCCTGCCCCCGAGCTCAGCGGAGAGCCCAGCCAGCCTGGGTCTGAAAGAAGATGAGCCGACCACAAGCACGCGAGGAGAAGGAGAGGTTCTGCTGGGCCAAGAGTTCAGAAGGTCCGAGACAAAGGAAGGCAGTTGCCGGCGACACTTTCTTGTGGCCGGAGCCAGCTCTACGAGGCGAGCCGAGTCAAGTCTGATAGACGCACACAGGCTTCAGGGACGATAAGCTAACCACTCCTACGACTGTCAGACTAGGTCGGGGCTGGGCGGCTTCACAGTGGCGCACGGTACGAGGGCGAAGGGTCTTGATCGGCTTACCCGAAGTTGAGACTCTATCGTGAGTATTGCGCGGTCTGACTAAAGTTGACAGACACCGGGAAGGTGGCGGGGTAAAAAGTGAATGAACGCCGGGGGGTGTTGGTCACCGGCCGAACGCCTGCGCTGTCCCACGGTGAGCGAATGCTATCCCGTCGTCGACACCGGGTGTTAGCCACCGTCTGTGCAGCAGTCGAGCTAATCTGCGGTCGCGTGACTCGCTATTTACCGCTCCTTAGAAGTGTTTACATTAAACAATCATAATGACAGAAGTTAGAAGCTATCCACCTCAGTCCCGAGCCCGAACTATAGATATATGAGAGTAAGCCAAGTTATATCTAGTGATGAAGGTCAACTGCCATGGCCCTGCCTACAAATACAGGGCGCGTCAAGATGATAGTGACAACCCACCTACGACATAACGTGTATGAAGAGAGCCTAAGAGGTGTGAACATAATGTAGACTAAGACTTAGGGACATGGTTGGATCCTGTACTAATGGAAGGTGAACGCAAGTCTTTTGTCAGACTGGACTCGACGCGAACAACACAATCGCCACCGATTTTCTGCGTCGGAGGAAAGAGAATTATACGGGAGGGTGTAGAGTGACCCACCTCACGCGCGGTAATACCGTTCTCTGTTCATGCAAGCTTCAAGCAACTCAAGCAGTGTTTTTCTGATATAGAAATCGGTCTCAGAGTTCTTTTTCTGGTGCGAGGACATGAATCGAGCCTGTGGACGACCAACAGGACGTCGAATAGTCAACGTGACGTGCGAAAGTATTTACAGTCACGTTTAACATTCTCCATCCGATCCGTTCTGACAGTCATGTTGTTACGATAAACGTAAAATCCGGGCGAGAAGACACTACAGTACATATTTTAGTGTGATGGTCTCTGGCTAGAGAACACTTATATTGAGTCGAGTCATCCTACGACTCAGTTCCGCATCAAACTCACGTTGACGTATATTTTGGACCCGCCACCTAAGCCGAGAGCTGGACAAACGCGCTACGCCATAATCTTTGTCCAGTCCAGAGAAAGGCACTAACTAATCTCTAATGCTCTTGTATCTCTATAGAGTTGTTCGACCAGACGTGTGTCTATGGTATAGGGAAGGCAACTCTAGCTGTGACACAACTGGTGCAAGTAAACAATGCGACAAGTACTTCTGTTTTGTTTCATGCACAGAGGAAAGAAGCTTCCGGTACCTAAATACCTCGTTAAGAAGGGAAATTTTGCCAGAAATGTGTCTTGTATACACACACACACATACACACACACACACACACACACACACACACACACACACACACACACACACACACATTAATTATAAACTATGTGCATGATAGCTATATTTACGATGATAATTCCGTGCGTGGGGCCCAATTCAAAGAAGAATATTCAGTCAACCATACATAATATCTCAAGAATGTAATGTATTTGTTTAATATGACATGCTGTTGTTTAGTATTCTTTATTCTATCTCAATACCATTCATTTTATTTTTACATATTTGTAGACTAAAATGTCGAATTTATAAAATAATTTATTTACTTTCAGTTACAGGCATGTAATGTGCATTGGTGTGCTACTTGATATATTGCCTCGCCTTGATGTATTCTTCTTTGGTTTAGATTCCCTAATGTTGGTGTCCATTTTGATCACGTTGTTATATGCGCAACCTTATCTATATGAACCTTGTTTTTTAGCCATACGGATGATAAAAATAATAAAGCTTACTATTTAAAGAAAGTCTCTGTCTGTCTGTTCGCACAGTCCCAGTTACTTCACATGCTGAATTGGTGCGGATACCTCCACCCCGGAGATGCCAGCGAGTTAGTAGTGCGTTACATAGCACACGGGCTGGTTGGGCGGAGAGGAGAGGGGCAGGGGGGTTTCTTTTTGGTAGGGTAGGTACTTTCATCCAGGAGATACGAGACACCATCCAGGAGACTCGGGTGTATGACGGTTACGAAAACGTATTATAGGTACGACGGGTGTGCCACGGGTAGAACGGGTTATCAATCGCTAATTGCTTATCACTGGCTTGCACCACCACTCAACCTGTAATCGCCTAGCGGAGCGGACGGGTTAGCACTAGTTATCACTATGCATGTCGCGAGTTCGAATCTCACTAGATCCGCACGTTTTGCCGAAACCGGTTAATGCCATGCGCGGGGACCCCGCCCAGAGTAACCCGACATCCCCGAGCGGTGCTCGCACGGTTCAGCAGCGCGCTTACCGGCCGGGCTTGGTTGGTTCGGGCTGGTCCGCTCCATGCCTGGCTCTGGGGATGGTCATTGGTTAGGGCCCCATAGAACAGGTCGGAGCCGGCCGAGACCCAAACTGAACCGGTCTTTATGTTGAATTGTCAGTGCATATAAAAATACGGAACATAATACAAGTTGCTAAGATCGAAGCAATGACGCGTTGTGGAGTAGAGCAACAGCTAAAGCCTATTCATGCATCCATCGACTACTCGCTGTCCTCCCCAGAACAGAGACCGGCCCCCTGACCTGCCGTCCTCCCCACAGGGCGGAGAATGACGCTCTGCGGCTGCGGCTGGCGGCGTACGAGCCGGCGGCGTCGGCGGCGGCCGTTGCTGCTGACGTTGCCGACAGCCAGGCTTCTGAGCGGCGTCTGCAGGAGCTGCAGGCAGAGCAGGCGCGCATCACCGAGCAGCTGGAGGTCGCCCAGCTGGTCCGGCAGCGGGAGCAGGAGCAGGAGGCGCAGCGCAGGAAAGCCGAGGACGAGGCGCGCAAGGAGAAGGAGCAGAAAAGGCGGGTGGAGGAGGAGGCAAGGCGGAGAGGACTGGAAGAGGAGGCGAGGCGAAAGAAACTGGAACAGGAGGCGAAGCGAAAAAGGCTTGAAGAGGAGGCGAAGCGGAAGAGGCTTGAAGAGGAGGCGAAGCTGAAGAGGGTTGAAGAGGAAGAGGCGCGTAAAAAGCAGGAGCAGGATGCAGAGGAGCGGCGGCGACGGCAGGCGGTGGAGGAGCAGCGCCGCCTGGAGGAGCAGGAGCGACTCCTGGAGCAGCAGGAGCGGCGTGACGGCGAGGTGCGCCGCGCCCCGCTGCGGGGAGACGGCGGCGGCGGCGGCGGCCTGAAGCGCTCTCACTCGTCGCCGTTCATCGCTGGCCTGGGCCAGGAGCAGACGGGCGCGCCGGCTTCCGAGCGAACGCCGCCCACCTTCAGCCGCGAGACGAAGCCGCTGGTGCGCACCCGGCGCCGTGATGTCCAGGTTAGTGCCGCCGGCTACCGGGTCAGGGCAGCAGCACACCCCTACCGCCGGGGTGGGAGGTGGCAGGCGCAGGCAGGCTGGACGGTGGGCAGTGGCGCCCCACATGTTTTTGTTTGTGTATGGTGCACCCTTTGTTCTGTCGTCTGTGTGCGTAGTCGTACTGGGAAAGCTCCTACTTTGTTATAGTTTGTCGAGTGTTTTCTCACTTGAAAAGATACATTACGAAACTTGCTACTTTATCTCGCGGCTGCGACGTCTGTGAATTCCTGAGCGAGTCTGTGTGCGTCAGTGACCGGCGCATGTCAGCTTCTCTGGTGTGACCAGCCCCCCCCCCCCTCAGGCGGCCCGTACTCGCCGGTTCGCGCCTTCGTTCGGCTCCGTGGCCCCGGCGCTGACCGGCCTCAAGAACCTCGGGAACACATGCTACATGAATGCCGTGGTGCAGTGTATTAACAACACACCTGGCCTCAACGATTTCTTTGTCAACGAGAGCTACCAGGACTTTATCAACTACGACAGCGAGCTGTCGCACGGCGAGGCGGCCCAGGAGCTGGCTGCGGCCATCAAGGTCCTCTGGAGTGGCCACTACAGGTCAGTCGGGGGCGTCGGACACCGGCGAAGGTGGCTGCTCGAAGGATTCCGATGTGGGTGAGGTCCAGTTGTTTTGTATGGCTTTCACGGTGTTGCCTGGTAGTCTGAACAGCGTCAGTGCTTCCTGACTGAACATGGCCTTTGAGTGGATAATTTGATGCATTCTTTGGGTATGAAAGGCTGTTTGGTGTACAGTCGGTCTATTATGTATCTTCCCCTTTTTAGTATCTAGAACTCATCTAATTGTAATTCTGTAAACGTGAAGGACTGACACAAGGGAACATGTGGTACTTACCTAGGTAGGTACCAAATGTTCCCTTAAATAGGTACTTCATGTACACATAAGTGAAATTAAAGGAGTTTTAGAAACTTAAAAAGGGAAGATACATAATAGACCGACTGTACACCGGTATGTCCGGTGTTCTAGTCGTCCTTCATGAGTACATAGATGGCGACTATGACAGGGACATCTCGTTCGTCCTGTCAGAGATGCATACTGCGAGATACGTCCATTGTTGAGTGACGTTGATATACTAAGTGTTCGCTGGTTGTATCACCCCATGCCCAACAACTATACTCTGTCGTTACTGACCTGACCTTGGGTCGGTGGCCGGCCACAGATCGGTGGCGCTGTATGACCTGAAGGACGTGATGGGCCGACACCACGCGCGCTTCCGCGGCTCGGCGCAGCAGGACGCGCACGAGTTCCTCATGTACCTGCTGGATTTCCTGCACGAGGACCTGAACGAGGTGCTCCGCAAACAGCCGCTCAAGGTGAGAAGCTGGCGCTCGCGACTCTCTGGTTTCCTTTGTCACTCGCTTCCCAGCTCGGCCCAGTGTGGACCGCTTGGCTGTGAAGCTCCACTGACACTCGGTTGAAGACGCGTATTAGTGTGCGCAACGCGCATACGCGGTGAACGGGCGTGTGAGCTTCAAACTAAAGACCAGAGGCCTCTTGCACCAAATAATCTACCCGGGTAGAAAATAATCCTATACACCATATAAAGCTACCCAGCCGGATATTTTTTTGTATCTTGCATCAAGCGAAGCAGTCAACTTTGGCTGCTTCGCTTGGTGCAAGAGAAAAAAATCCTGCTGGGTAGCTTTATATGGTGTATAGGATTATTTTTTACCCGGGTAGATTATTTGGTGCAAGAGGCCTCAGAACGCGGGCTACCGACACGGCAGAAAGTAGCAACGCGAAAGGAACAGGCAATATGGCGAGATGAAATGGTATTTCTGGATAAACATTTACCATGTCATTGACATTATTTGGTTGCATTTGACGTGGTTCCACTGCATGGAAGGTCATTACACTGCGATCAAATAGGAAAATGCAGAGGCCGGAGTTTTGTTTTCTGCTAGCAACAGTGACCCTCTCCCTCCATGTTCAGATTCTGGAAGGGATATTTCGAAGTTAAAACACAAGCTCTTGCCCCCGGTTATGATATTTTGGATGTGCATGCCATATATTGAACAGCGCCAAACATTACCGCCTACTGCTGAGCCTATCTCATTCAGCCTGTCCGTGCGACAGTGTTCACAATTCCCCGTTACTGCAGGAGTGTCATCTACTGGCCATTAACACCCTCTTATAACCAAAACGACGCAAAGCAGACAAAGCGCCATTGCCCTGCCTTTCATAAATCGGAAGCATTGTTCCTTCGTTCATTACACCGGGTGTAAGACATGCGTTCATTATTCGTAATAATTCCACGGCTGTTCACATGTTTAATGACATTACATTAGCTAAGCGTGATCTGACATAGGAAGGGATAAAAGGTGATGCAGTAATCTCCGTTATGCATCTTCCCTGTCCATGTCTTGGGGTGGTATGGACTTCCGGGACCCTGCAGACACAGACAGTATTCCTGTGCTGGATTTGGCTCCCTCGGAGCCCAGTTGGTGTAGTCGAGTGCAGTGCCGTCCTGCCAGGCCCATTCGGCACCGCCTTTTCGTAGCTGAAATCCGCCCACCCAGGCGTATGTAATGTAAGCTTTGGAAGCCACCAACTCCTCCACGAACTGGTGGTTATCCAGGTGTATTGAGGCTAGGTGAGCCCGGCTATCTATAGTTGGACAGGCAGCGGTAGCTCCGAACCAGCTGGCGGTGACGGCAGGGATCAGGTAGCACCTGTTGTTGTGGCGACTCCAGCCGACCGGACACTCGTCAGCAGCTGACTGCGCTGTGGTCAGCTGAAATCCTGCAGTGGCAGCAAGCTGATTTGGAGACGTTCCAGGCCGCTCCTGATCTCCTGATGCTGGCAGAAACGCTGGTGTCGTCCGAAGCGATCAGCGCGTCAGATACGGACGATGTCCCAACAACTGACGTCACTTTCAGGCACAGCCCGTTGTCGGGACGACGCCAGCAGAATGCGCTGAGCCAGGAGCACACATGGCAGTGGCATGGTGCGTTATCTGTGGCGCGAGACTCAGGGCTCTGGAGATGTGGGCAGACTGGGATGCATCGGACCGATATGTGGCTTTATATACCCGCCAATGCCGGGTCACATGGTGGACTGTGGACTGCCAGTCATCCAGTGTAAGAGTAAACACACGAGTTGTGCGGAAAATCCTGTACAGCATATCTCGCCTGTGGCTTCAGCTTTCAAACAGCTCAGTGGTTCCAGGAGAGTATGAGCTGGAAACTCTATAATGATTGGTCGTCATCAGAATATTGTCATGCGCCAATTGCTTAGCCATGCTGTTTACATATATGATGGTTTTGTCTGAATTCCAAGTTAGAGCTCACATAATAATCAGGCCACTCCTCCCCGTGATGTGGGTCCGCCACTCCGACACAGCCCTCTGGGCCGGCTTCGCCAGGTGACGGTCAGGGCCGTGCGGGACTGGCTCACGACCTCAAGAGACCTTCCCGGCCTGGGATGGGAGGTGGAACGGACTCTCGCCAGTCAGCCGGTTACCTCTCCCTTCAGCCAGGACCGGCTGAGGAGTCCCTCTCCCTTCAGCTTAGGAGCGGCTGAGGGAGTCCCTACTCCTTCAGCCAAGAGCGGCTGAGGAGTCCCTCTCCCTTCAGCTAGAGCGGCTGAGGAGTCCCTCTCCCCTCAGCCAGGACCGACTGCAGGAGCCCTCTCCCTTTCAGCCAGGACCGGCTGAGGAGTCCTTCTCCCTTCAGCCAGGAGCGGCTGAGGAGTCCCTCTCCCTTCAGCTAGGAGCGGCTGAGGAGTCCTTCTCCCTTCAGCTAGGAGCGGCTGAGGAGTCCTTCTCCCTTCAGCTAGGAGCGGCTGAGGAGTCCCTCTCCCTTCAGCCAAGGAGCCGGCTTGAGGAGTCCCTCTCCCTTCAGCTAGGAGCGGCTGAGGAGTCCCTCTCCCTTCAGCCAGGACCGGCTTGAGGAGTTCCTTCTCCCTTCAGCCAGTTAAGCGGCTGAGGAGTTCACCTCTCCCTTCAGCTAGGAGCAAGTGAGGATCCTCCCCTTCAGCAAGAGCGGCTGAGGAGTCCCTCTCTATTCAGCCGGGAGCGGCTGAGGAGTCCCTCTCCCTTCAGCCAGGAGCGGCTGAGGAGTCCCTCTCCCTTCAGCCAGGAGCGGCTGAGGAGGCGCCGCAGCGGTGCGTAACATACACCGAGCTGCTGCATCTGTTCCTTGCAGATGCTGTCCGGGCCAGGAGGCTGCTGCTATGGCAGCTTTCTGAGCTGCACGCCAAGGTCAGCATTGTCTGTCCTCATAGGCCGAGCTTGAATCCGGTAGAATATGTGGAAAACACAACTTTTAGTATTGGTTGACTTCAGTTTTATCCATGGTGACGTTGGAATCATATTTTGGTGAGTAATATGCTGAAATAATTTATTGTTTTGTGTCCCTTTTTTGGATTAATACGGCTTTATGAAGTAGATATAAGTATTTTCATGTACTTTCTACATTTGGTTAAAAGTCGGTGTAATGTTCTCATGTTAGGGACCTAAACTTTTGAGTTTCATGTCAAAGGTGTGTTGACGTGAAAATGCCAGTCCTTTTTGGTTTATTTCTGTTCGAAACCTTGAATACATGATTCATGAAGTACCCTAGTAGCAGATAACGTTGTTACAACGTCATGGCAACGTTGACAACGTAACTACGTTGTGAATACGCTGTCACGACGTCGGTCGTCGTGAAAGTAATGTGTGCTACTAGGGTAGCTCGACTATGCTTTTAGTTAAAGGGAATGTTTCACTTTTATGAAAGTTGTGAAATATATGCCGGCTGTTAAAAAAATGAAAAAAGGTGCTGCTGAAAATGATTCTGATATCTGTTTGTCGAAAAGTTTACCAGCTTCATTTTGTTTTATTGTAATTTTGGACAAAGACTTAATTATTGAGCTATAGAGAGTTATAGCTGTATGGCACAATCGTTTTAGACAATTCTGGCGACTTGAATACAAACATCTTGTTTTTGTATCGTAGGACTCGCAGCCATAGAGCTCGCAGCAGGTAATGCAGCCAAGGCTCGGGAACAAGTCGTTTTTCTCCCAGGACCAGCAATCATGAAATGGCTGTCAGCCAATCAGCGGCGGGATTTGTTTAGACCCCCTTTTTTAATTCAAAATTAAATTGCTTGAAAACGGTTGTGTTTGAAAATGGTTTAAGTAATATAGACTTCAATTATGGCCAAAGATAATGGCTACCTCAGTTAAAAACTAATACAAATGTGAAACATTCCCTTAAAATAGTTTGTTTGCGTCACCATTCGCCAACAAAGGGCTAACAAATTGTAAGCATGGTTGTGTTAGACATCGCTAACTGCAACGTTTAATGGTCAAACACCTTCAGCTTTCAGACACGTGGATGTAGCTCCTTTTATATTTTCACTTTAACAGGTCTATCAGGCGCGGATCCAGGATTTCGGTCATGGGGGGCGCCCAATACAAAAAGTTGCGCCCTCCGGGCGCGCCATAGAAAAGACCCGGTCAGGGGGGGCGCTGCGCCCAAGCGACCCCCCTGGATCCGCCCCTGTCATATAGCCAACGGCGACATAAAAGACACTCGACAACGAAAACAAATGACACTGATACTAACAAAGTTGGGTATCTGATGCTTCACTAGCCTAGCGTAATCTGGCAAAGGAGTCCTGCGTCGTTGATGCAAGACCCGTCGTGCCATTGGCCAGGCTGAGCGCTGTATTTACTCTTTGGTCCCTGCAGACACATGCACTCTTTGTTATTAGGTTGTCCCTGAGCCCATCGTTGTTAGTCGAGCGGTTGCCGATCTTGCCAGCCCAGTCAGTGCCTCCCCGCCTCAGTCTAGCCTCCTCCCACCCAGGCGTACGTGAGTCTCATGGCAGCCAGCCATCTCCTCCACGAACTGTGGTTATCCAGTGTACCGAGGCCAGGCGAGCCCTCTTGGTCCAGCTGCAGGACAGAGGACGGGTAGCTCCGACCGGGGCGTGACGCAGGATCAGGTAGCAGCTGTTGTTGTGGCGACTCCAGCGACCGGACACCGTCAGCAGCTACTGCGATGTGGTCAGCTGATCCTGAGTGCAGTCAGTTGGCTTCTGGAGACATCTTCTGCCACTCCTTTGATTTCCTGATGCTGGGAGGCAGTTTTACGGACGATGCGCCGAGACTTTCACTGTGGGCAAGCGGAAGCGGGCACGTCAATTGGGACACATTCCACCAACGGTGACTCTTCGTCATCTCCTTGCAGATGATTCACGCTGGGTTCAGAATGGCTGTATCTTTTCTTTCATCCGAGATATCGACCTCCTGTTGATATACTCTTCTCAATAACTAACTAAATTGTTTGGTTTTGGTGCAAATTTACCTGAGGTGTTACGTGCCCTAAAATCTCAATAAACAAACACAAACCTTTGGCAAAGCCCTGTCGGTGACGACGCCAGCAGAATGGCGCTGAGCAGAACAACATGGAGTGGCATGGTGCGCCGGTCTGTGGTGCGGGACTAAGACTCTGGAGATGTGGGCAGACTGGGATGCATCTGGACCGATACGGTGGCTTTATATACCCGGCCCAATGCCGGTTCACATGGTGGACTGAGGAATGCCAGTCATCCAGTGTCAGGGTAAGAACACGAGTTGTGCGGAAAATCCAGTACAGCATATCTTGCCTATGGCTTCAGCTTTCAAACAGTGCAGTGGTTCCAGTGGCGTACCCAGGATTCGCTTCAGGGGGGCATTTTTTGCGGGGGGCACAAGGTAACCTCACTAAAAAAAAAAAATCATCGGATTTGGCCCACTATATTTTTAGAGGGGCATATTTTCAACATTTTTTTTAGAGTGAGAGCACCTTGAGCACAGGCCCTATTTCGTGCACTGAGGCACTAGCAGGGGCACAGGGTGTACGTGCCCCCAATGGACCGACTTTTTCACTAAAAATGATCGGCGACGTCCCTTTTTGCGACTTTTTTGGGGCCCTGCTAAATATACTGGCCTAAATCCGTGGACATTTTTATTTTCGCGCCATTTTTTGGGGAAGGAGGGCTTTGCTGAGGGGGCCCCTTGGGATGGCGTGCCCCCCCCCCCTTATCGGAGGTCTGGCTGTGTCTCTGGCCGCACTAGCCAAATGTGTGAGGTCCAGTTGATTCTCCAAAGACCTTGTTTGCTCTGCATCCATGAAACCCCAGAGCCGCCTGAGGGGCACTCTGACCTATAGAACCTTGGGGAAAAAAATGAAGTGCTCTGAATTCATTAAAGAACACGCTTTGCGTGGTCCTTAGTTTGGAACTAGGGCCCTTCGGGTCATAATTCCAAAGTGGGCAGATGGGTCAAGGGGGCACGCACAGACTTTCAGGGGAAAAATTGTCCTTTTGCCCCTTCCCCCTTGGTACGCCTATGACTCTGACCGCCTGAGAGGGCCCTCTTGCCACCTGAGAAGACACCCTGGCCGCCTGAGGGGGTACTCTGACCTAAAAAAAACTGAAGAACCTCTGAAGAGCCTCTGATGTGCTCTAAATACTTTAAAGACCACGCTTCGCGTCTTTAGAGAGAAAACAGGGCCATTCGGGCCCTGTATCCACAGGAAGCCCATTGGCCTAGGGGGAACGCACGGACCTTCAGGGAGGGGGGCAATTGCTTCTTTTGCCCCTCCCCCCTTTGGGTTTGTTGGTGTTATATATGTTATATGTTGGTGTTATATACTCATAGAACCCCTATGAGTGGTTACAGGAGATTATGGGTTGGGTTGGATACAGAATAATCATTGGTCGTCATCTGAATATTGTCATGCACCAATTTCTTAGCCATACTGTTCACATATATGGTGTTTTGTATTAATTCCAAATAAGAGCTCACATATTAACCCGCGCACTGCAAGGGGGGGTTGATTTCCGCCCCCCCCCCTCAGTTTTTTTCAGGAGTAGTGGGAAAACGGCGGAGCGCAGCGCCGCTAAATATTGTACACCTGCTTGGGCATCAATTACCCACACTTTGGAATTTTTTGACTTAAGGTCATCTCAGGTCAGGTCACAAGTCCATGTCAAGTGACCTTACCTTCAAAAATGTTTGCGTTCGTGCCAAAGCCACAATCTTTTTCCGAAAGTTTTGAAACTTGCAAGATTTCATAAGAATATAAGTACCTACAATTCGTATATCTCGGATTTTTCGTATCGGTGACCAAAGTTCAGGTCAATTTCCTGACCTCCCAGGTCAGGTCAGGTCAATTTCCNTCGAATACACACACTTTTGAAAAGTTTTGACCTAAGGTCATCTCAGGTCAGGTCACAAGTTCATTTCAAGTGATCTTTACTTCAAAAATGTTTGTGTTCATGCTAAGGCCACAGTCTTTTCCTGAAAGTTTTACAACTTGCAGGATTTTATACGGATATCAGTACCTACATTTTGTTTGTCTCGGATGTTTCGTATCGGTGACCAAAGGTCTGGCCAATCTCCTGACCTCCACATTATAAGTGAATGAGAAAATAAACAAACGCTTTCTATTAAGAAAATGTGCATTGTATCAGGCTATTTCTTTCAGAATCATGTTAATTTAGCTCATTTGGGATTATCAAGGTGCAACTGTTGCTCAGTGATTTATACAAGGTCATCTGAGGTCATCTGAGGTCAGCAGCAATGATTTGCTAATAACTTTGATATAAAGAGAATAGAGACGAGCAGTTCACACCAATATGTTCGTCTCGTCTGGCCGCGTTGCCCCATATGCAACATGACCTACCTAGGTAACCAAATGACCTTAACCTGATTTAAAATTTTGAAGTTGACCTTACTAGGTCACCATGTATATATTTTGAATTGACTCGATGAGACAAACACGATGGCGTCAAAATTATTTTCGTATCTTTGTTAGGTGAAATTATATTTACGTAAAACAGCTTTACTAAAAATAGTTTTTTTTTTACCTTTCATGACCTTTGGAGCCTAAACTGTTGATCTGAGGTCAATTTGGAGGCCATGATCGCGATTGCAAATTTCAATAGCCATCTACTGCTTCTTAAATCGTTTGCTTCTAGCCATTATAGTTTCCGAGATAATCGGGTGATTCTGCAAAGAGTCCTAAAACCGGAAAATCTGACCTTTGGTGACCACTGGTGACCTCAATTGTGACCTGATCCAATAAAAGACTAAATACTTTCGATAGAACTTGTCTAGAGCTGTCTAATGTTGTTTTTCGCTTGTCGCTACATTGCGTAGTTTTCGAGATCTCATTGGGGGGGGGCGGAAATCCCCCCTGCAGTTCGTGTTCGGCGCGAACCCCCTGCAGTGCACAGGATAAACGTAACTCGTCGTGTCACTGTGGCGGTTAGAATGGACTGGCTGAGCGACCCGAGGTGTGACGCGGCAAAGCCTTCCGCTCCAGTTTGCGTCAGGCGCCTTACGCTGTAGCCAGCCAGGGGGTAGCGATACTTCTGCCGGCAACTGTATACAGCACTAAATTCATGACGGCCGCCCTTGATGGGCGATGCCGTAGAGTTCGACATGGCTGCACTTTTCCTTAGCCTAGCCGCCCCACAGCCATGACATCACAGCCACAGCCAGCCCAGTCCACTCCCAAATATATGGTGGCCTGTTGGCAGTTCCGTGATTGATTTTTAAATTAATATTAGTGTTTTATTTCCAGTCTACCTTGTTATGACAACATGCGCAAGGCTTCTCTTTAACCATCGAATGGTTTGGTAAGATTGATGCAAAAACAAATCACAGGTTGATTATGCAGGCCACAGCAGTAGCCAACAGCCATGATCTAGATGATTTTTCCAGTTCTCGGCCACCCAATTAGCCATGGGTTCGGCCAGCCATGGGGATAGCCGCCCCATGTAGAACTCTAGGCGATGGCATACTTTACTAGTACTTATATACTGGCCACTAGATGTCGCTACGTATAGCTGATGCGCTATGTTTTTCATTAATTTGTATTTTATATTAAACTGTATCGTATGAATCACTTCCTTTGCGAATGAGGGAAAGCAAATTCTGTGATTTCAATCTGTTTCTGGAATTAATCTGTCGTCAGCAATGTGTACAGTTGCTGAAAGTCACTACCGGTTTGTATTACCCTATGGCTCCCCGCCCAAAGCCATAGTCTAAAATCGCCGCGACTTGACTTTGAAACGTAATTCTGTGTTAGAGGGTAATGTCGCTTAACTTTTACAGCCCAAATCGAGCCTCAAAATATTTTTGCCTTTTTTGCTGTTTATTTAAATGTGATTAATTAAAGAATGCTAAGAATTGTTGACATACAATTAACTGCAAAAGTACGCTTTTGTTTTTAAGTTGACTGCGATCCGGTGATGATCAGTTTGCAATATTCAAGGTAAAATGATCGCCCGCAAAGAAGTGATTCAAATTAGTGCTCTGGCGTTTCCAATTTTGCGGATGATCGCCAATCATTGGAGGTGCTAGTCTTTTTTATCTAGCGGGGTCAGTTTCGGGAACCAGACTTTGGAGGTGAAATCGAACACGATTAATCTACCGATACACGTCAAAAACTTCATATCGGCCGGCGAGGTGGCACTCTCCCTAGTATATAAATTACAAATTACAAAGAGAGATAAATTAGCCGTTTTATATAAGCCGTGAAAAAAAATACCGGGAGGGGCAGAATCTGCCACCACAAGAAATAGGGGTTCGTTATTTGAACACCAGAATAAAAAAGTTATAATCATATTTTGGCCATAGGCGGGTGCCAGGTTAGTAAAGAAGGGAGGCGAAACATATACAATATTAACCGCATGCAAGTTGCTACCAAGCTTTATCAATAAGTCATGAACTTATCATAGATAGCGCTCCTTATCCGACACGCACGATCACACATGTATTTATCGTGACTGCCACACAACGCATTCACCACGTCACCGTCACTTGACCGTTACGTGACCTTCACATGACCACCACATGCCCTCACATGTCCGTCACGTGACCATCGCAGTGCGTCTAGGCGGTCTTCACGTGAACATCTAGGCGGCAGTCGCGTCACCGCCGTCCTCCGGCGTGGCGTGCATGGTCTCCAGCTGGCGCAGCCTCTGCACACACTCGTGGTGCCGCTCTACGCACTCGGCCGTCATCTTGTGGTTGCTGCCCAGACTGCGCGTGTATGTCTTCACGCAGCTAGCCATGATGGGAGTCACCTCACGGTAGAGCTCGAGTGTCAGCTGCGGCGGGATGGAGCGCGTCACGATGCTGCCGTGCACCTGCAGCAGCTGCTGGTGCTGCTCGCCGCTCAGCTGCGGCCGCACCGCGTCCAGGAACGAGCGCCGCTGCCGGCTGCCCTGCAGGACCGCCTGCAGTTTCGCCGTCGGGTCGGATGCCTCTCCGCCGTCGCCGCCGTCGTCACCATCGGCGCGGTCGACGACGGATGTGCGCAGCTTGCTGACTTCGATGTGGAGGCCGGTGACGGCGACGGAGCGCCGCCGGCCGGCGACGCTGCTGACGGACATACTGTCACGGCGCGTCTCTGTGCGCACCTGCAGGGCGGGATGCTCGCCGAGCGGGTCAAACGCGCGGCTGTTGGAGCGGCGCGACTGGTAGCGGCCGGCTGTGTTCATGCGGTACTCGGTGCCGCCGCCACTGGTGGAGTGTGAAGAGGTGGGGCGACCGGGAGAGGGTGGGAGGCGAGGACTGGTCTCGTTTCTCTTCTCAGATAAAGTGAACATTGTGGTCCTTACACTGCTGCGATAAATTATGCGTGCCGTATTATTGCAAAATAGTATACTATGCAATTTTTTACTTTCGCTATATGCGATCAATTAAACGCTGTCGATGTCAGGGTTTCAGGGATGCGCTCAAAGCTTTGCATAACGTATGCACCTTTGCACTTCGCATTGCACTGGAGTCAGGCACCAGCGCAGCTTGAAATTTGTCGGCATTTTCATTCTGTGTGTGTATTCACGTGCCTTTTTGCATGACATACTTTCGGTGCGTTACAGTCGTGAAAGGTTTCGAGAAGCTTGCACGAACACTGCATAGTGCACAAGGGTTGCATTATTAGGTGCGAGCGCGAAGCGCGCAGCGAGTCCTCACTGAATACTTGATTTGTATCACATATAAGCGGCTGACCCGGCCCGGCCAGACCATGACGCTCGCCAGAAGCTTATATCTCTTGAATCCCGCATCCGATTGACAAGCGGTGTTCGGCATCTGATGTCCCATGCAATTACACTATGCTATTGACATGTTTCGTCTCACGTGAGGGGTCAGCATGGCACGTGACACGTGCCGAGTCAGGGGTGTCAGAAAACGTTAACCTGCTATAGCTGAGAAGTTGCTGGACCGATAAAGCTTGTGACCGACAAAAAAATATTTAAAGTGTTTTGTCAACTAAGTGTAAATGTCAAGCTAAGGTCATAGTATTTTTTTTTAATGTGAAGTTTTGAAATTGATAAATTTAAATGAAAAAGGAACGTTTCTAGCCTAGTTTTGTCTCAGAAGCACAGTTCTGTCATTTCAATTTGTCTGCATCTTGTCAGTAAAATCCCCAAAACGCAACTTCAAAGCATGAAGTCCTGAGTTTCTAAATGACACCGCTCAGTCAAAAATGATGTTTTTTTTGCATTTTTGTATGACAGTTGTTGCTATATAGGTTTCAAACGATTTTGTGTTCCTAATATCTGTAATATTTTGATTATGTTCTTATTTTAAAAAAAAAAAATCTTTAAGTTTGGGGGTCAGAAACCTAAAATTGCGAAATTCCCAGATAGCCATTTTGTACCCATTATCATTTGCATTCTTCATCTGTTTTTATATTGTATTCTTCCTATCATATTGCATTTGTGCTGTCTGTTAAAGTTAAGCTGATTTATTTGCAAAAATTGTGTGTAGTGACGTCACTAAATTCGCTATATCTAAAAAATGACAAAAATTGATTTATTTCCGCACACAAGACGTGAAATTGATGTTGAATAAGGTACCTGACGTTTAACCCGCGCGGCGTAGGGGTCACCAGCTGAACGCGCGGCGTAGGGGAAGTTGTAAATTTTACCCCCCCCTCCTCGTATCGTCCGAACCAATAATCGCAGCGAGAAGTGCAATGCGGCGATCAAAAGCTCACAATGAAAAGAATCAAATGCATACCGATTTTTTCAAGTTAGGTCAAATGTCAGGTCACGGTCAGGTCATATTACAAATTCGAGTAAATTTAGTTAACCTTCGCCCCACTAGGGGGAGGGGGATTTGACCCCCCCCCCACCACCCTCCTGTTTTATCAAGATACCGAGAAACAGCGGCGCATAGCTCCGCCAAATTTGGCATAACTAATCATCGATCCGTTCCGCACATTTTTCGAAAATTCAAGTTTCATATCGGGTTAGGTCAGGTCACCAGGTCCGGTCAAGTGACCCCACCCCCACCCCACCAAGTGACCCCAAAAGTTTGAGGTCGTGCCATGACCACAGTTTCTAACGGATCGATATCAAACTTTTAGGATTACATCAAGTCATCCAGTATCGCAAATGTGTATCTCGGATTTTTATATCGGTGACCTGAGGTCGGGTCGATTTTTGACCTCGCCCATTATAAGTCAACGGGAGAATTTATTAAAATGCTTTTCTTTTTCGACGATATCAGCAATTTCCTTCTGGCAATGTTATAATAGATATTATGTATGATCCAAGTATAGTTTGCTCAGGGACCCTTACGGGTAATCTTGAGGTCAATCGAGGTCACAACACTTTTTCGTCAATGAACTAAACATGAATGAAGATAGAGAAGTGAACGTTCACAGACACATATCCTGATATGCAACGATAATCCTACTTGGGTCACACTTGACTTGACCTGAGGTCATATTATGCTTTATTGCCTAACATGATCAAAATTCTATAATATTTCAAAGCGCCTTGACAGAACAAACACGATGGGCTAAACTATTTGCGTTATCTTATTAGGTAAGAAGTTATTTCCGAAAGGTTGTTTTGCCAAAAATCAGCATTTTTTACTTTAATGACCTCTAGAGCCTAAACTATTGACCTGAGGTCAAATTTAAGGAAATTTAACTCGATTTTAAATTTATATGGCTAGCTATTTTCGTTNATGTTACAGATGTCAAAACCAAACTAGAATTTCTCTGTGATTCGACCTCAGTGGTTGTTTTTAACTTATACCATACATAATTACAATGCCATTCACGCAAAATGGCAATCTCAACTCAAATATAATGTTAAGGTGGCAGTGTCCCTTTAACTCACCTTTTTACCCTTTCTCGAGCCTAAAACAACCTCATTCACAAATTCTTATATAGTCCAACTTAAAGTCCCTCAATTCTTACCTTAAGACCCTCATTTATCACTTAAAACCCCTCATTTATCCCCTTTCACCGTGTATATGCAATGAAAGGGCCAGGCGGTGCAGCTGGTTTGATGACGTCACTGGTGTATGACAAAATATTGTTCCGCAACTCTTCGTCCATAAATCTCGTCTGCAACCTTCTAGATGGATCCTAATCGAACCTTACCTAACCTTTATAATATATCGCTGCTGATGGAGATTCAAACCCAACCCTTGGGGCTGGGTGGAGTTGGTTCAACTAAACTTTGCCATGAGACACCAGTGACGTCACCAATGCTCGATGCTTGTAACGCTAACACCAGAACAACTACAAAAAAGTTGGAGCCTTTATCTGGTCTAAGTTGGAGCCTTTATCGCGCTATATTTGCCTTTATCTGGTCGCTAAAAGCCAAAAAACGTAACTTCAATAAATTACGACATGAGATACTTATACTTGGAAGCCATAAGTCAGTCCAAAATAAATATATATTGCTTTGAAATTTAGTTTGCCAATTATTCATACTTGGTTCTTCAACGTGTATTCCGGTTTTTTGAAGATCTCACAAAAAAATGGTTTTGCGGAAAGTTTTCCAAAAATATCCATTTCAAGAATTTGTAAAGGTAAAAAAACGCAAATCCGAGAAAGCCATGTTAAATATAACTTAATTTCCTGCATTTGCACGTTTTTCTTTTGCAATTTGCATTATAGTTATATTTTGTACGATTATTCAAAACCTTTTCCCTTTTCCACCAAAAATGGGGTGGCATAACGTTAAAACTCTCAGCTTTTGCGCCAAGTCGATGTATGTATACTCAACGAATATGTTTTAGTACAATAAACTTGTTGATGATGATGAAAAAACGTCATTATCTACCAAAAAATCACCTCGATTCCCGTGAAAACCTATCACGACGTAATTACGTCGCACGAACGTTGCCATGACGTTGTCAACGCTGCCATGACATTGTGACAACGTTATGTGCTACAAGGGAACTTTGTGAGAAGATGTATAAATAATGCAGCATAAGATCCTGCAAATATGAAGTCGTTATCTGTCATAGTTTTCAAGTTATTGATAACATCGGCAGCGTTTTTCCGGGATATCGGAAAACGGCGGCGCGTAAGCCGCCGCCAAATTCAGTACCTGTTCATTCATGTTTTGCCCAGCTTTCTCTATTTTTATGACGTTCAGGCCTCATGTCAGCTTCAGTGTCACCAGGGCCGGGTCATGTGACCCCACTTCAAAAAAGTTGCGGCCCTACCCAAAGCCAGAGTGTTTAGTTGAATCGGTTTCGTACTCACCAGGATTCATGAGAGTCATCACTACCTTAACGTTTGTAATACCTCTCCAGCTTTTCATATCGGTGATCTAAGGTCAGGTCATTTTCAGGTCATTAGAGGGTACAAGCCGAGTCATGCGAGGTCACTAAACACCTTTTTGTCAATAACCTCACGATACAATTTAAGATAGAGAAGTGAAAAACAGCACCAGTGTGTTTATCTCGTCAAGACGCGTCTCCCAATGTGCAACATGACCTTATTGGACCACCACTTGACCTTGTCCTGAGGTCAAATTTATAGGTTGACCTAATCTGGTAACCATATACATGATTCGAAGCGCCTTGACGAGACAAACACGATGGTGTCATGATGATTTCCCTATCTCACTTAAGTTAACAGTTATTCGTAAAAACATTTTTGGCAAAAAATAGCCTTCTAGACTTTCGATGACCTCTGGAGCCCAAACTATTGACCTGAGATGAAATTTGAGGACCTGGGTGCGATTTCAAATTTCAATAGCTATCTAATGCTTCTTTACCCGTTTACTCCTAGCTATCATAGTTTCCGAGATAATTTGGGGTATCTGGAGCTAAGTCCTAAATCTAGCAAATTTGACCTTTGATAACCTCTGGTGACCCTAATATTGACCTGATAAAAAATGTTCACTGAAATAGTTTCGAAATCGCTTTTGACGAGCTCTCGAATAGTGCTTTTGGTTTATGTCTAGGTTCCATAGGAGCTGAGTAAGAAGGGGGGCGTCGATACGCTGCTCGCCCCCCCCCCCCCCCCCCGGCCCGAGGAAGGTGGCGCCGAGCAGCGGCCGGGCGCGGGTTAAGTCGGGGTGGTGTGGTGGTGTGTGTGGGGGAGGGGTGGGTACTGACCGTGGCACCGTCCTGCTGCGACACCTTGACAGCCAGCACCCCGCTGTTCTCCTGCATGCCAGACGAGCCGAACAGCAGCTCCTCGAACTGAGTCAGGTTACCCGGAGAACCCTGCAACACGCACACGGTCAGCCGACAGTCACCAATGCAGGGGACAATTTGGGACAATTCTGTAAGGTACCGATATTTTGCGTTCATAAAAACAAGGATAGTTTTTCATAATGCAAATTTAAACAAGAAATCATACAAATTTTAAATGAGCTCAGAAATGATTAAAAACTAAAACAATTAAGCTCATGTCCTTGTAGTTGTGTCGTCACGAAAACACAAAAAAAAACATGACCAAAAATGACGCTGATGCGACATCTGCGCGGCAGTAAAAAAGCTATTGTATTATTTGCAGCCAGTCTTTCTTTTCGCCACAAATGTTTAAGTTCCATTTAATATCCACTATGTATGTACAGTCTGTCTTGAATGTATCGCACAGCTCACCAGGTGGCAGTACCGTCACAATCGGAGTGGTTTGAGCGGCCCTGGATGGGGAAGGGGATGGGTCACCCCAGGTAGGAGGGTCAAGCTATGGGTGACCGCGGGACAGCTTGCCGGCGCGGCGACCGCCAGGCCCTGTGCGATGACGGTAAAGGGAGAAATACGTTTAGAAGCTATACCACACGACACTCGACTCGCCTCATGGCCACCTAAATGACACGGTGGATTGTGCATGATGTTTGTAGTAAATGGTTTTTTTTTTTTTTTTCTTTTTACGGCAATCACGCGTTCCCGGATCCGTAGACCAGTGCAGTCAAATAATTGGACCATTAGCTGCCCGTTGCCCAATCTGGCAAACATCAGATCAGGCGTAGCTCTAAGTGAGCAAAATGTTTCTCATTAGCACTCAGAATCGGCTGCGCAGCGATTGCTATTAACCGAGCTCATTTGAGTTATGGGAGTTTCGGCATTACCACAACCTGCGCCGTGCCGATGCTCGGAGCTACCTGTGCCGTGCCGGGGGCTGGGTGGGTTTCGACCCCTCTCCAACTCGGCTCCTATATGACGTAGCTGTTCGAACGCTGTTCGAAGGACCGTAAAAACACGTGATTTTGTTTTTGTTTTTGCTTTGGTCAAAATTAAGATCACCAGAGGTCACCAAAGGTAAAATTTTAAACTTTTAGGATTTCGCTCAAGAAACCATCTCACATTAAGCTATGTTATGCGTATAGAAAGCATACGAGCAAGAACAATCGAAAGCATTGTTAATTGCAATCGTTAACGTGTCCTCAAATTTTAGCTCACGCTCAATTTTTCCAACACTTATCCTGGCCAATCGACAGATACGACTGCATGTGAAGATATCCTAAAGCGACTATAAGCGATGTGGATAGCGTTCACTGTCACCAAGGACAGCACATAGGCAAGCTGTTGCGATTAGGCACTCCTCTCGTCTCAGCACATTAAGGGCCTCTGGGTGTAGCAGGATAGTAGATCCGCGGTCTCGAAGGCAACCAGGTCCCGAGGTCTCCACTCATCAACGTGGTAATAGAGACTCCTAACAGCGACGTGTGCCATCTATTCGTAACTGTCTGACTTACGCTCGATGTACTCACATAATGGTCTAGACTGTATACTGCCGAGCACACGTCGAAAGGTGTTCTTATGTGCGTCACTCGGTCTGCGAGGAACCATTGTTCTCGCAGCTCTACGTATGAGATCCCAGACTCACCCACCACAAGAGTCAAATACCTAGCTGCTGGATGAAATGAGCATTGTCATAGGACTAAGGATCAGCCATGTGAGAAGCTCGTGTCTGGAACAGAAGGCCTCCACGGGTGCTCGCTACATGGCCACGGGTCACATAAAGTGGCACCACAAGCGACGTCATCCTCCGGTCACACATCACATATATCTCCGCAGAGGAAGATTGATAAAATTCACTCTCTCTGTCTGTATACTGCAGTAGAAACTCTAGTGAAATCCGATGTTTCTGAGCTCCAGATTTATTATAATTAGTCACTAGTTGTCTAGTCTTCAAGCCATTATGCACCGCCTGCCTTATAATAATTATGTAAACTGCACACTCACCATACAGAATACGTCCCTAATATAATTCTCTCGACATTAATGTGTACTGGCTGAAGATTAAGTACAGCCCTACCTTACCTATGTGTAACTTCCAATTAAATCAATATATAATTTTAATATATATATATATATACTCTCACCTCTTATCCTTAAGAATTTCAGTGACCACCAGTTCGATTATGGCCCATTGGTATTGGAGTGTATGGAATACGTAAAAGAATAATACAATGGATCTGCACGTCACGTCCGCTGCACACTTGCAGCGGAATCCAAACTGCCCTCGGCAACAAGAGGTAAGAGCTGCGGTGATAATGTTTTCCACACCAATTACAAAGTGTGCATCCCTTGTCTGTGTAAAAGTTTGGAGCACGTGCGACGTCTGTTGCGCTCGTGAGGGGCGCATCTTTTTCGTTTTTCGGGCTGCGGCCGCTGCCGTCAGAAAATGCACGTGCGCTGGCGGACGTTCAGATTTTCGAGCGACTGGGAGTCAGGAAAGTCAACATACGAGAAGCAAAAAGCTATCAACTGTGAAAATTAGCTTCCAACACTGTACTGTCACGTTGAACATATTGCGCATTGCGCAATGCGGGCCATTCTAGTGCTGTATATATATATATATTATATATATACTATATTATATATATACTATATATATATATATATATATATAATATATATAGATATATATATTTTTATAGATATATATAAATATATTATATATTCCCGTTCCGTTCCCGTTCCGTTCCCGTTCCGTTCCGTTTGAAACATTCCACGTCCCGTTCCCGTTGTTGTCACATTCCCAACCCATTTCCGTCCAGTTATTGACTGGCGTTCCTGTCCCACTCCGTTACCGTCGTGCTCCACCTCGTTTATTTTGCACCTAAGTGACTGCATTTCATGACACTGCTGACTGTGCGCATCGTTGAAATGTCACCTAGCTTGTGTGAAAATGGCATTGATCTGCTTACCGTTTACCATACTGTGTAGCTTACAAAACATGAGTGGATATTTTTTTTACTATATTATGCATATGCAATGCGCATAGACAAGTGGTGTATTTACAAATTAGTCAAGGGGGAGGCTTAACCCGCGTGGCGTAGGAGGGGCACTTGCTTAAATATTACCCCGGAGAACCACGTATTTTCGACAATAGTATAGATAACAGTAGACCTGGATTTCACACTAAATCAGGTCACTGCAGTAAGGGGCTGAAAATGTAATTATAGCATCAAGAAATTGTGAAACATAGATGCCATCCAAATTCAATATTTCGGCAACCAGGTGTCTGATCAGCATGCGACAAACACAGACGTGTAGAGAAATTAACGGGCTAGCAAATGCAGTGTAACTCTGAGAAAACCGCGTGATGAGTGCAAAATTAATCGCTATATAAACGCAAATTTGTGGTTTCATTTCGTCTTTCACGATTAATGTTACTGCTCCGAACCTATGGTACGCAAAAAGATAAAACAACCGTAATTTTGAAGAGAAGTGTACCGTCTTTATAATCCATTGTGTAAATTAAATGGTTTCATGTTAATATTTCAGTGCTAAATTACACCTATGATATAAACACCGACTTATATTAGAAGACCTTTATGATTGCACCGATCTCCCGTTCAACATCGGAGAGTGTTGTACACTAGAAAGTTATTAGCTGAAAAACGCAATCATTTCTAACCAATACCTATCAATAAAATTATTCATTATTTATGAAACATCAAGGTTAAGTACAGGCTTTCTTAAAAACGCTGTTACGCCAATTTCGGTCGGCATAATACGTCGGCAAAAACTTTCATAGCAATTACCAGCAATGCATTTCGGCCCCATACTTGCAGTGGCCTGATTTTTCGTGTCAATCCAGGTCTACTGTTATCTATGACAATACTTATAAAACTGCTTTCATTATTAGTCAAACAAACTTTTTCCTGGTTCTCTCGAAATTCACACACAAATGGTGTCCGTGCCGAATGGATATAACATATTCTGGAGCGCGTCTTTGGCGCCAGTGGGTTTGTCTCCCATGCCCCCTTAAATACGCCACTACACATAGACATCTGTTAAGTTATGCGTGGATTGACTCAAATATCGACTATGTGCGACTGTTACAGGATCGCGGCTTGCAAGAATAATGCATCATCATTCGTAGATACGGCCCGATCATCGGTAGTACCATGCTGGACTCATCAGGTGATCGCGCAGAGGCTAGAGCCGTGAATCGTCAGGCAGTTTCGAAACTGCCTATAGGCAGTTTGATACTGCTGGGCAGTTTTCAAACTGCCTATGCGTTTTCAGGCAATTTAAGAACTGCCCAAGTTTTTATATTGTCTTTAATGTATATGTTACTACTTTCTATACATCATACAAAATACATCGTCAAAAAATAGCAAATAACAAACGCAGATTTCTCTTGTCTTCTCCTATATGTTGTTATTGACCAGGTGCGTATCCAGGGGGAGGGGCGCTAGCCCCCACCCCCGTAAGCCAGGTCGTGCCCATGGCGCGTCCGGAGGTCGCAACTTTTTGTATGTGGTGCCCCATGACCAAAGTCCTCGATTCCGTGTCCTGATTGACAACAATGCTATTATAAAATATAAGTAAGACGCCCCTATTTGTTCATGCAATTTACTAATTCGAATGACATTTTTAGGTTATATTTGCTTATGATTTAACTATACTTGGATAGTCCTGGGGAGGATCCAGAGGGGGGCTGCAAAGGGGTGCAACCTCCCCCAGGCGCCCAGGTCGCGGGGCCGGGCCGTGTTTTGGCCTCCCCCAAACCTCCCCGGCTTGGAGGCCAAAACACGGCCCAACCCCGCCAACCCGGGCCGCCTGGGGGAGGTTGCACCCAATCTGCAGCCCCCTCTGGATTCCGCCAGTGATATTGCATGGCATTTGTAACTTCTATTGTTTTCCCTCGTGACGCTTCTTTTTCCCATGTCTTGACTCATATTTCTGGGCAATTATATTACAAACCGTTTCGATTAGTTCGACCGGCTTAATTTGCTTCCTCATTGAACTGTGCTCTCCTCCCTTCATTCGATATAAATATTCTCACCCTCCGCATCCCCTTCCTCTACCCTTGAGAAACCCCTGCGTTGGCTCGGTGGCCCAGGGGCATCTCAAACTTGCTGGTTTACGCCGGTGTGAACCGGCCAGTATGTTGCGATTCTTCAAGAGAGACTGTACCATACCATGCTATATTCAAACAGGGCGCTTATTTCTGGGGGATCGCATTAATTCGCTAAAGACCATCTACTAGGTACCACCATCCGGCGATATTTGCTGATCGAGAGTTGTTGTGCAGCTTCGTTGGCAAATACGGCAAAATGCTGAATAAGATCTATATATTTTGTGGCTTTATTTCACATTGAATCCATTAAATGGCAACACAGGGGTCGAAAAAAAATTAAAAGTGGTCGCCAACGAAATTCCATATCAAAGTGGTCGCCGCAGAGATGAAGGCCTACTTGACCAGAAAATTATCGAACCAACCGATAATTCGACCCGACGGTCATCAATAAGCGTTTACTGAAGGTTGAACTGGTAGGTAACTTGGATACCGGTGTGGTTCGAGGTTAGGGTGAGATTTAAGGTACTTGAAGCTTCTTATTTGCCCATGGTCATTGCCCATGGTCGTCCAGGTTCAAGCAAAGTGGTCGCCAACGAGGTTGGTAGGACAGAGCTTTTTTCGACCCCTGTGGCAACAATCAACCTCCAAGATTGTGTAAGTGTTGTATTGCAACGATTCATCCATCGGAATAGACGAAAATACATGCATAAATCACCTGTCATATTTACACTGTAGTTGTTAGGGATGACCAAAATAATAACTGGCGGCTTCATATCGCACTGTCGGAAGGGGCTATGGGATGTCGAGACTTGACGAAGCATTTATATGGCGACACTTTATGGGATGTCGAGGCCTCAAGCGGCCCCGGCACTCGGCAGTCCCCTTCCATTTTAGAGTCATCTGTGTCTCCTTCCTGCCCTGTCAAGTTAGCAAGAGTGAGAACGACAAGAGCAACGTGCCAGTGGGACTCAGGTGGCCAAAAGCCATAGGTAGGTATCGCTGGCCCATACTGGTTGTATACAACGACCGTCGACCACTTCAGCAAGCAAACCACTCTCTTTGAATTTGTGCACTTCATGTGTTGATGCTTCATCTTTTCTTCCCGCAATGATTAGGGTTCTTACTGTTTCTCGTTTTTTTTTCGTCTCCTTTCTTGAAAAACTTGAGAATGAGGCGATTGGTAAGGTACGTACTGTCATGGTGGTTACAAAGATGCTAAATATTATCTTTAATAATATAAATTTCCTTGTTACGACAAAATGCAAAGACACTCAAAAAATTTAAACTATCAACCATCTGAGAATAAAAAAAAATGCGTCTTGAAATTGTGTTCGGGTCAAAAAAAATGCACGAGGCAAAAGTTGTATATGTCCTCTGGGCGCAAAGATGACATACCTTTCAACATAAAAGTGAAATTAAATCAAACTTACAATGCAACACGGATACAAGTAATTGAATAAACACGATACAATGTGAGACAGCCACAGCTTTATTTGCTTTTGCGGCCAGCGAGCAGTCGTTTCGCTTTAATGTTTTTAGTGGTGGCCATAACTAATTGGTCGCTGTAGACAGTAACGTCATAGTGGCCGTCTTACGTGGCATACTATTGGTCGATAGGCAGTGATGTCATAGTGGTCGCCAAGTCTAGTGGTCCACTGAAGGGATAATCACTCCCTAAACACTCATATTCTCGATCTCATTTTTTCGTGACGTCAACGAAAACACATAAGAACGTTAAAAAAAAAAATAAAACAGAGTTAAGAGCGAAAGTTTTTAGACGGAAGCGTTGTCAAGATGAGTGTAAAAAATTTATATGAAAAATTGAGAAAATATGGTAATTTTTCAGCGTAAAAACCGAATATACCAGTCCCGCACCCCATTGGCTCAATTAGCTTCCATGCAGGCCTATTACTTAGATAATGTCGTCTATGCAATCTATGCTCTATCCTATGCTATATATATATATATAATATGCTCTAGTCTATTATGGCTATATCTATAATATCTATGCATCTATGCTATATCTATGGCTATATATATATATGCTCTATCTATGCTCTATCTAAATATCTATGCATATATGCTATATATATGCTCTATCTATGCTCTATCTAAATATCTATGCTCTATCTATGATATATATATGCTCTATCTATGCTCTATCTAAATATCTATGCATCTATGCTCTATCTATGCTCTATCTATGCTCTATCTATGCTATATATATATATATATATGCTCTATATATGCTCTATCTAAATATCTATGCTCTATCTATGCTATATAAATGCTCTATCTATACTCTATCTAAATATATATGCATCTATGCTATATAAATGCTCTATTTATGCTCTATCTAAATATATATGCATCTATGCTCTATATATGCTATATATATGCTCTATCTAAATATCTATGCATCTATGCTATATCTATGCTATATATATATGCTCTATCTATGCTCTATCTAAATATCTATGCATCTATGCTCTATCTATGCTATATATATATGCTCCATCTATGCTCTACCCAGCTAACAATTTGACGTTGTCGCTACGTTGTGACAAGGTTGTAACACAAGTACACACGTTGTGATAGCTGTAATTTTGTAGACTCCCAGGAGCCGAATGTCACAACGATACCTTGTAACGCTCACAAAACGTTGAAACAACGTTGCTCAAACGTTACTTTTGACAAGCATGAGCTGATTGTGACTTTACGTGTGGTCGATCATTAATCTTCTAAGATGTGAATATGCTCATATTTAGATAATTGTACCACATTGCAAGCTGTTCTTCCCAAGTTACTAGAACAAAGTTGTGACATCGTGACGATGCAACGTTGCTGTAACGTTTAACAGCAACGTTTATACAACCTCTTCTTCACAACATTCACGACGTTGTCGCAACGTTGTTAAAACGTAAAATTCCATCTTGATTTTTAATAACGTTGTTACAACGGTATCTGTTACCTGGGTATCTAAATATATATATGCATCTATGCTCTATATATGCTATATATATATATATATGCATCTATGCTCTATATATGCTATATATATGCTCTATCTATGCTCTATCTAAATATCTATGCATCTATGCTCTATCTCTTTATGCATGCCTAATAGGCATGCATAGAGAGATAATGCATATAGGCCCTATAGAGAAATAGAGCATAGATAGGCCCTATCTATTTATTTAGCTAACCCTCCCGTCAGCACGTCTGTGCAGAGAGGTCCACAGCAGCACACAGAAGGACGACACCACCCTGTACAGACGGGACGGTCAGCACGTCTGTGCAGAGAGGTCCACAGCAGCACACAGAAGGACGACACCACCCTGTACAGACGGGACAGTCAGCACGTCTGAGCAGAGAGGTCCACAGCAGCACACAGAAGGACGACACCACCCTGTAACAAGACCGGGGACGGTCCAGGCAACGTCCTGAGCATAGAGGTCCACAGCAGCACACAGAAGGACGACACCACCCTGGTACAGACGGGACGGTCAGCAGCGTCGAGCAGAGAGGTCCACAGCAGCACACAGAAGGACGACACCACCCTGTACAGACGGGACGGTCAGCACGTCTGAGCAGAGGTCCACGATCGACAGCGCACTGAAGGACGACACCAATGACGAAACAAATGAAACCCAGGACTCATTTAGGCCAAATTACCATTTTTATCACACTTAAAGGAAACATAAGACCTTCTCGAATGTCTCCTAATAATTTTCTGGATGATGGAAGCGATGCAACAATATTTATCGAACGTTATTTACCCACTTTTCACGAATTTCGTATACTAATTTTATAAACTTTTGTTACCAAATACATTCGGATTATATCAGCGCTAGCAGCTGTAATTGCATTTTGGTCGAAATACACAAGAAGAATACATTTTGCTGTAATGCTAAGTGAGGCATATATTGCGCTCTGAATACAAGCCATGCACAGTGTAAACATACCGTTATACTGTCAGTGTAAACATACCTTTAAAGGGAATAGTTCACCTTGAAAAAAAAACGAGAAAAAAGTTTCAGAAATGAATGAAGAAAAAGCAAGAAATTAGTATCATATACTGAGTAAGTCAAAGAACTATATTTACGCGGAAAAGCAAATTCAATGTCAATTCATTTGGGTGATAATTCATATTTTTTTTCCTCAAAGTAATGCCTTTAACTCAGCTGGCTGAGAAGCACGCACGTCATTGATATAGTAAGGGATCGTGTCGTATCATGGTGGTGACTTGCGCAAGTACTTGTTGAAGATGCCGGGAATACACGCTTTGAAACCATACAGAACTTGCTTTAAGTAGGTATTCTCACTATTATATTTAATATGAAAGTGTAGTGTCCGCCCATCGTCGCTCACTGTCCGTGCTCTGGGGCGGCTGTCTGGGATTATTGTGTCACAAGGTCATGCCGGGCGGCTTGCGCCGAGGGCGGCAATAAACAGCGGCAATCGCGCGTAGCTGGTGCGAGGTGGGGTTGTGAGTGGGGAGGGCAGATCAACCATTTTGTACGCGAAGCCTGGAACGTTCTTGTGCCAGCGGCTGAACGCTAACCGCTACGTCTACAGAACGTTTGTTTAGAAAAATGTTTTATAGATAGATTTAAAATCAAAATCATCTATGCATAGCAATTAACCTGACAGAGATCATTCTTGGCAGTAAATAAGAATGAGGTACGAAACATAGTATGGGTTTTTGTCCAGCACTTACACTTTCCCCAAGTCTTACGTCCATCTGTGCGTCATAATGAATAATCGTCAACTTTTACAAGCCAAAATCAGCAATCAGCGATTGGAGTTACCGGGTATACCCGGTCCCGACTTTTAGGACTGAATATTAAATAATTAAGAGGTTCTTGGAAAATGTGAAAGCGTCACAAGTCATTTTCGAGCATGCGCCACAACTTGGCTATCTCAACTCAAAACCTAATGTTAAAGGTGAACTATTCCCTTTAATAACATACAGAGCCGGTAGGGTAAGTTGGAGGCTATTGCCGATCATGTGCGCTGCAATCGCCGAAATTTTCAAAACACTGCTACTAAATAATAAACAGACCCGTGGATGGCGAGACAAAGGTCGAAGCAAGACGATGCATATCGGTCATGAGCCGAATCATATCGCCTATAATACAAATGTTTTTTTTTTAGTCATCATCTTCAACTGATTTCCCATGACGGTGCCAAAGGAATTATGTCTGCATGATGCAGACATGGGTGACACTTATTTTCGTAAATTCGAATTTTAGTCGGGACGGACACGTTTCTGGTTCCATTAAGCATCAAAGTATTGTATGTAAAATATTTGTGAAGTACAATATTATTTAGAGCTGCCTCAATAAGGTCAAGGTTATTACATTTTCTCGAAAAATTGAACATTTTAGAACATGATGTTGCATGATTCTAGCAAAAAAAAATGATCTTACCACTAATCTTGACCTAAAACATATAACTTGACTACATACTTTCAACAAGTCCCCCTTAACTCCTTAACTCGAGTATTAGCCCTTCAAGCGGCTATCATGGGCGCCAATCTTCTACCCATTGTTGCCTAGTTTGCAGAGGTCACGATGAACTTCAGGGCGGCTTGGAAATCACAGCGGTGCTTCTCGACCACTTGAAAGAGGAACTACCTCTGGTTCAGGCACGTAGCCAGGATTTTTATCAGGGGGGGGCACGTCGGAACCACAGACAAATGGTGCATCGCATTTTGACAAACCTAGCTCTGTCCACTAGCCCAGCTATTAAAGGAGATCGTGACATATTTCTAGCCACCTCCGATGCTACAAATGATACTTTTGGACAATTGTATGCACCATATTTGCCAAACGAAGCCTCTGACCGGGACTGAGCGCCGGTCCAGCTCAGCCAACTTCGAGTCTGAACAGTACACGATGCGACATCAGAGGTCACGGCGCGGCCGCCACCGGTCATGACCTGACCCTGACCGGCCAGTCGGTTGGCGGCCGCCGCGCCGTGACCTCTGACGTCACATCGTGTATAGACTCGAAGTTCGCTGAGCCATGCCGGCGCCCAGTCCCGGTCAGAGGCTACGTTTGACAAACATGGTGCATACAATTGTCCAAAAGTACCGTTTGTAGTGATCGGAGAAGGCTGGAAATCTATCACGATCTCCTTGGATAGCTGGGCTAGTGGACAGAGCTAGGTTTGTCAACATGCGATGCACCGTTTGTCTGTGACTGGCCGAGAGCCCGCTCCGTAAGCCGGGTCGGCGGCGCGCAGTGCTCAGCTCGCGTGTCGCGAGGGGCGATTCTGCGCGTGAGGCGCGGGCGGGAGTGAGCTTTAGTCCCGACACCGGGACCGCTTGGCTTTGATGCAGCCGTGCAATCAACTCAACCATCTAATGGTTTTGAGTTATATGAGAACTTGAAGTGAGGAGCAGGACGAATCGGTAGACATGTCATTGGTCTGCTTTTTTCGTCATACCATAGAAGAGAGTCCAGGCCAATTAACGAAAGGGGCGCAATTTTGGACCAAATGTCGATTACAAAAACGCTCGATAACTTTTTGAAACACCTACACCGCTGGATTCCGTGTGAGCTTAGCTTTCGAATCGCGCATCTCCCGCAGTTTGACCCCTACAAACCCTTCCAACGAACCGTGAGCGAAACAAACATAACAATATCAACTCGCACCATTTTACCGGTATAGCAGGTACTGCACTCATTAGCAGTCAGCAGAATGTGAGCAGCAGCAGCAGGCTGCACCTGACTGTTCTATAATGCACTCAGAGAGCTGACCAGCTGACCTGAGCCTCGAGCAGCAGCAGGCTGCACCTGATGGTTCTATAGATGCACACTTCAGAGAGCTGACCACTGACCTGAAGCCCTCGAGCAGCAGCAGGCTGCACCTGACTGTTCTAATAATGTCTCAGCGAGCTGCCAGCTGACTGAGCCTCGAGCAGCAGCAGGCTGCAACCGCTACTGTCTATAATGCACACTCAGAGAAGCTGACCAGCTGAACCTGAGCCTCGAGCAGCAGTAGCAGGCTGCACCTGACTGTTCTATAATGCACTCAGATAGAGCTAGACCAGCTGACTGACCTGAGCCTCGAGCAGCAGCAGGCCTTGCACCCGTGAACTGATCTATAATGCACTCAGAGAGCTGACCAGCTGACTGACCTGAGCCTCGAGCAGTAGCAGGCTGCACCTGACTGTTCTATAATGCACTCAGAGAGCTGACCAGCTGACTGACCTGAGCTTCGAGCAGCAGCAGGCTGCACCTGGCTGTTCTATAATGCACACTCAGAGAGCTGACCAGCTGACTGACCTGAGCCTCGAGCAACAGCAGGCTGCATCTGACTGTTCTATAATGCACACTCAGAGAGCTGACCAGCTGACTGACCTGAGCCTCGAGCAG